>QCXZ01000064.1:14370339-14556882 GCA_025024175.1 Rhyzopertha dominica
GTATATATCTTAGTTGTTAGGCTAGAACAATATTTTTGTATGAAATCGATACCGAACTTAAAGTATTTTACCAACGGTCAACCGAAAGGTTCTAGTTTTTTTTAGCAAAGAATAGAGATTAAGCGAAAACTCCAAAAAAAATACACACAGGAAAATCGCAGTTCTCGCCAGTTAACGCTGATAGGCGTCCTAGTCCTAGATAGGATGGTGTTTAGTTAGTAAAATTGTAATAAAAAATGCCTTTTAAACATAACGTGATCCCCTTGCTGTTTCAAATTATTAGGGACTAGGGATATCGACATATCGACAACAAATACTTATCAATAACTGTCGATATATTAAGATTCGACAATAGTTGTCGATATATCCAGATATCGATATAATTATCGATATATCGATAAATTATATACATATCAGTATATTCCATATATTGATAACTATATTCGAACAAAAAAAATTAAACAAATGTGGAAGTTTTTATGGTCGATTGCTTGAAATTAATTAATTCATTGCACTAGTTAAGATTTCAGCTATTCTAAACTAAAATTTTATATAAATATTGCATTAATGAATTTTGCAAAGGCCTAATAAGCCTGCACCAAAGGTCTAAGTAAGCCACATTCTTGACATAAAACCTATTTGTTCCTGATCTGGGATCCACGGAATGCATCCATGCACATTTGCACAATGCTCTGAGATACAATCATTATTCTATCTCCAAACGGTAGTTGTCGATAAAAATCGATATATAGAAATACATAATACTAGCAAACTATGTAAGTTGCACGTTACACTTACAACTTATGTAAAAAATATAAATTACTACGACACGTCCTTGAAAGGAGCAGGTGACAATTTATCAGTTGACATTTCTAGAATGTACACGTAATTTACACATATAATTTATGACATAGATATGTTTTTTTTTCAATGTAGGCAACTGCTCTGGTTTACAGTGTAGTTAATTAACATAAAAATAGGATCTACGTGTTGGATGAATATATAATTATTAACAGTGAGAGATAGTTATTGCCTGAATTCAGTTTTTAATGAACATGATGATATTTTAATAGGTTAACAGGCATAAGATGGAATTAAAAAATAATGAATGCCTTGACCGAGATTTGAGCTGGGGACCTTTTGAATACCAGTTAAACGCTCTATCCACTGAACTACAAAGGCCCTCTTCAGAATCGCGGTCAAAGCGGCATATATACATCAACGTTACTTTTTAATTATTTTCATCTTATGCCTGTTAACCCATTAAAATATCATATATCTGCATTAAAAACTGAATTTTATCTTTCACTGTATACAACATATTTGGGTTGTAATTAACTGCTGATCGCTATTATATGGCCACCGAAGCTCCAAAATACTGAGCGACGAGCGATTCAGCTGCAAATGCGTTGGATGACGTTTAGCAGCTTTACATACTAACATTCATGTGTGCCGCTTTGACCGCGATTCTGAATAGGGCATTGATAGCTCCGTGGATAGAGCGGTTGACGTATTCCGAGTTCAAACCTCGGTCAAGGCTTTTAATACTTTTTCGTTTCATCTTATGTCTGATAACCTATTAAAATATCAACTATGTTCATTATAATTATTAATATGTCGCTAGCCAGTAGTTATCAACATATCGACAGTTATCGATAACTATCGATAACTATCGATATATAGCTATTTGTCCCCAGCCCTATTAGGAACCGTGCCGTCATTCTAGATTTTGGGAAAAATGTGTCATCTGTAAAGGAGCTCCTTTTTCAATGATTGAACGGTATATTGCTGTCTAGGTTTTTTATAATAAGACATGCACACAAATTTTTGCTTTACATTTGCAAAAAGATGTAGTAAATTATGAATGAATACAAATTTTGTGAATTATCACTACACAATGAAAATAAGTTAAATGTAAATACAGTAAAAGGTGATACCGCTACTCTTCAAACACTTCTCAATACTACCAATAAATGAGTATTATTTCGAAACGAAACCTTGCGGTTATTTAACTTTTTTAGTTTGCGTCCACACTGACACTGCATATGCCGGAAATAACAATAATTTTCGTAACGCTAGGCGTGGATGTCGTTTCTGCTCTTTCCTGCGCTCCATGCTGGAATATAATTTCGTATATGGCACGGACTGCTCGCATTGAAAAACATTGCCTCTATTTCCTCTGGCTATTTCCCAATGCCGTCAACAGAACTCGTCCCTTTGGGAAATCCGTCTACCGTTCCTTTGTCCTCGTCATTCGTTGAAATTCCATGCATATCTGACCGTTCAAAAAGCCGAGGAGATCAAACTTTCGACAGCCAACCAAGAAGTGATGATGGTGGCTGCGGCCACTAAAAGGAGTCATGTTGTCTGAATAACTCATTCTGGTTGTAGGTAAGCAACACCAAAGCAAGCATACACACCAAATACGTAATTGTGTTTTACCATAAAGTGAACAAGTTAGTCGGAAAGTTTATGAGACCAAATTAAAAGAACACGATAGTTGGATTGTGATTTCATATGTGAAAAATGAATATCAGTAGTCTTTTAGAATGTGTCCGGTGTCGACCGTCATATAAAATGCACGCAACCGAGTTATGCTTTGAATTTTACACTCTTATTTGTAGGTATCACAAATGAAGCACCATACTCAAAACTTAATAAATATTACACGGATCTTGTGTCAGTGAAGAGATGATTGATGTTTTGATTGTGATTATGTCAGAGCAGTGTACTTAAGCGGGTAGAATAGGTGGATACGACAGGTCCGTTAGCAAAAAAAAAACAGTCTTGAAAATGTAACTTCTTAGACTTTCGCGGACAACACTTAAACTTTAAACATTTAATATCACGAAATTAATTTGCAAAACAGATATATTTCATCCTTGGCTTCCTTGACTATAAAGAAAAGCCATTGAAATGAGATGAGGCTTTGAAAATTAGTAGCGTCTGGTTTCCGGTATATATTACTTGGTCCTACACGCACGGATTAGATGTGGTGGAGTCAGTGTCATATATTGACAATTCTAAACTTTTTAACATGTTATTTTATCCTCCGAAGATGCCGACCACAGACGTCAGTGAAACTTCAGGTCCTTTAACAAGGATGCATCGACGACGGATGTGTTGACAAATAGCTCAAGCGTATATTTAAAGTTTTGACATTTTGGATTCCAAAACCCTTGCATAAGCAACTTAGGACAGCAAATTTATCTCAATCTGATCACTGTATCGACTAGAGATCGACGTCATCTGTAGCTTACACATATTGCCATTACAGTTTCATAATCATTATTCTCACAGAAAACAATGGTTTACTTTTACTTTTACTTTATATGTAAATGTGTTCACCGCCAAGTGTTTTTCGAATTTTTCCATAAATTTGTTGGGTAGCCCTGATGAAGACACACTTACTGCGCTCGAAATATAGGCTTTAGCTAAAAAAACTTCGTTTTTCACTGCCCATCCTTTGCAAGTCGAATTAGTTGCAATGTCTACGGGATCGACTATATCTTAATAGCTATAAGTTGAAAATTGTAATGAAGTGAACGCTCATAGTAAGTCTCCACCCTTAAAATTAACCTGATTTCAAATAACATCGCTGGCATATATCACTCTTTTTGTCTCAATCTCGGAAAATTTTCGAACCGCAAATCTCGATCTCGACTCCGAAAATCTTATTCTTAAACTGTTGGAAAAATAAGACACTGCGCGCGCGCGCGTATGGACTACTTGTCAGTGCTTGAAACAGGTTAAAACTCATATCGAAATTAAAAACCCGTTCATTTCTCATTGTCCGTCCACCGTAATGCATTAGATAGAAGGGCAAAGAAACAAAGTAGTACATATAAACCTAGTACTAGTTCTAGCACCAACAGTTGCAATAACGACGATGATACCAATACAGCCTAATTACATACCAACCTGTAGTGAAAGTGATACTAATAGTGTCGCATTAATTGATCATGTAATGAACATGGAACAAGTAGCTTACCTGTAGCAAAGAAACCTAAGCAAGCCACTGTTGATTTAAGTGACAGTATAAGAGACTGAGTTACTATACGTACTTCTTCAGTCAGACTAAAGCAACAACAAAGTATTAGTTGCAAGCTAATATGTATATATACAACGCAAAGTTTCTTTATTTTAAGAACAATTTAGAGTTCGTGCTTCACAAATAAGAATTTTTGACCAAGATGATAATTTTCATTGCTTTCCTCATTAATATAAACTTTGATGTCGGACTCTTTAAGGTTGCAAACAAAACTTTTTTAAAACAGAGAAGATTAGTACGGATTCAGGACCAATAAGTTCGCAGCAGATATTAATAGTTTTGACAATAGCGGTGAAGACTTTGACAAAAGCGAGGTAAATGATGAGAAAACATATACGAAAATGCCAAGAAAACTAAGGAACAGTGGACCACACTTGAAAGAAGCTTTGAATGCTTTGTGCGATAATCTTAGACAAGGTAAACAAATGCACAGCGTACCCAATAAGCCAAAGCGTTATTACAAACTGCCACCAATCGCAAGTGACTAGCTAGCAAAAATAAGAATATTGACCTACAGCTTGTGAATTGTATTCTGTTATTATTACCTACGGAAGTTGATTTCGTCAGTCCAACTGTTACATTTATAAGCTGTACAAATACTCTGTTGTATTAGTGCTTTTGGTAAGATGTTGCGTATTTGCGGAAAATGCTTAGTTGCGTATCTCTAGCTTTCATCTTCTAATAATGCAATAATTACAAATTTATTAGTTGTTATCGGCATGCTAATTGATAAAATTGGTGAAATAAGATAAAAACATGGGACGAGAGAGTAGAGTATACCAGGATGCGACATCTGAAAATAGTAATAGCCTTTCAGAAGGAATTGAATAAATGTTTAACATGTCTGTGTGGACCCATAACTGGTTGACGTGGACACGTCTCCCTTCGTTTGGGGTGCATTCAGTCTCGTACCATCTTTCGTAGGTGCCATCTAGCGGTGCCAATAGGTATTATGCTTATATACGAAAGTGGATACACCTACCTCGGTACGGAGAATGCATATCCATAATAATTATAATTCTCATGCATATATGTTTATATTTGACAAAAAAAACAATAAGTGCAAAATTCCATATTGTACTAAGGAAACGATTTATACTGTATTTCAATTGCTACGGAATGAAAAGACTTATCCAGTTTATAACTTATATCCTAAGTTAGCACTGGGTAAATCTCTCATATTTGTGAAAGACTTCAAACAACCATATATTGTTACATTTGGTCAAGTATAATGTGCAGTTTTTTTACAAATTGAAAACTCAACAACCTTTTCAGCAATGCTTCAGACGTGTACACCAGTGGCGGCTCGTGACTGTATCGAAAGGTAGTGCCAAAAATTCGATATGTTACAAACGATTATAAAACTAAAGAGTTAAATTATAAAATGGTAGTTTAATGTATATGCCCCAAATCTTTAATGCCACTTTTTGTCCATGTAGATTCTCCACCATACAAAACACAAGGAAAACAAAAAACGCTTGCACGTCACATCCACTTGTTTTTTCATACAAGTTTTAAACTTTCTGGTTCGGCCTTTCTGCTGCTATTGTAATTCTAAATTAGGCATAGGCCTCCCTAAACTTCCTTCTTTTTCCAACGTTAACTTGGAAAAAGGAGAATAAATTCGCGATTCGATTCATTCTGATTCGACGTACGCATTTAAATCGCGTCGACTAAAAACTGTCGCCCGGAGTCCGAACTGCATCCACGCCAATCGACTCACTGGTAGCGATGGGAATAATCGAGATGCAATAAGCGGTTTAGTCGATTATTAAAACTTCTCGAAATAATCGATCATACTATCCAAATTAGTAATACTAATATTAGTAGTCACGCGGGTCAACGCTAGCGCTATACGAACGAATACTTCTGAGTCGGGATGGGAAGAATGGAGATGCAATAATCGGATTAGTATGTAGTTTGTATCATCGAGGAACTTACATACGAAGAATTTCTCGCGCGTGCATCGATTATTCGTTAATCATTCGTTCCGACCACCTAATACAACTTATCGTAATGGATTGCAGCTCAGTTATATTATGATATTGTGATTATTCTCTCAATTATTGTTCAGCTAGGACATTTAATGTAAAATTTTAATGAGGTTATAATTGATTGTTGGCATATTGTTTAACTAAGGATACAATACCAAATATTGAAATTAATAAATGGGGTAATAGGTAGTAAAAACACTTTCATGAAGTTATTAGATATTAATTTATACTATAAAATAGTTTACTGCCAAATGAGAAATATTTTGAATAGTAGTAAGTACTCAAATGTAAATTCCTGAAAATGTATATAAAAAATTCGATCATTCGCAATGAGAACGACAACGATGTAGCATGAATACTGGTTACCGTATCTATGCCCTACTAAAGATGTAGTTCTACTAATGTTTAACTACTAATATTAGTAGATTATTAAAATATATTGTTACGAAACGGAGGGTAGGTATCTTCTCTGGTTGTTTAGCACAAAAAAACACCAACGTTCGAGAACTCCTCTTTTATTGCTCGAGTACAGGTAAGTTTTGTGTAGCGCGATGTAATACAGTTTACACCAGGTAAGTATTTATTAAAATTACACAGTGATTTTAATTGGCAATACAAGCACCCGAAGGCTGCAAACTTCAACATCGAATTGCCTGTTAGTCGGGTTTTTTCCTCTTGGTGCAAAAAGAGATGGGCCTGGAGGAACGGATGCTGACACCTGGCTAAATAAAATTAGATTAAGACGGAGCCGATATAGCAGATTCCGCCACATCTGCCCCCGATCTGGTTGGAGGATTGACTGGAGGACAACCAGATGAAATTTTACCTGTAGAAATATAGGGCTTTAAATGACAAGTGTGAAACATGCCTCTCTCTGTGGAAGACTCAAGGTCCGACAAGATATAAGTATTAGAAAAGATTTTCTTTTTAATTCTATAAGGACCTTCAAATAAAAGCATAAATTTTTTTGTCTCACCCGCTAAAACAGAGGAGACAGGATTAGCCCTCAATAATACCAACTCGCCCACTTCATACGTTCGGTATGGACGTTTGGGGTGGTTCACCATCATTCTGGAAGATTTTCCCAGTAGTGACTCTCTGGCAAGAGTAATCTTACTGTTAATGGTTAGCCCTTCACTATTTCCCTGTGGATAATCAAGAAGTTTACGGAAAAGTGTGGGTGATTCTTTCCCAAAATGTAATTCGAGTGGGGTAAAACCAGTAGTTTCATGCCTTACTGAATTAATGAAAAATTCAAAGTTTATAATTTCGTTTGCCCATTTCTTATGATTGTCAGAGCAGAAAGTACGAAATAGTCGCCCTAACTCGCGCATCACCCTTTCCACGGGGTTCGAAGAGGGATGACGAACAGAGCTTTTTATACTCTTAATATTGTGCTTCCCTAGGAAATTATTCCAGGATGCAGAAATAAATTGGGTACCATGATCGCTTAGAATAGCAGCTGGTACTCCAACTCTAGGGAAATGGTATTTAAACAATGCATTAATGATGGATTTAGATGTAGCCTTTTTTAAAGGATATAAAGAGACCAATTTAGAAAACAAGTCCAAACATACAAGCAAATAAGCAACTCCTCCTCGGGACCTCGGCAAAGGACCATATAGATCCAAAGAATGTATTTCATTTGGGGAATTAGTGACTATAGACTCCAAAGGAGGCGAATGTATTATAGACACTTTCGATTTCTGACAAATTTGACAAGCTCTAACCACCCTCTTTACATCACGATGTTGGTTCTGCCACCAGACATCACGTTTCAGTGCATCCCATGTTTTGTAGACCCCGTAATGACCCCAATATTCATGGTAAATAGTAACAACCTCTTCTACTAACGCCCTAGGAATGCATAAGAGGTACGGATCCTCATTAGTGTTACGATAGTATAAACAATCACCGTGCATCACAAACCGTTGATTATTCAAATCAGTATTCTCAATAATGGCTCTTAGTTTAGGATCAGTCTTTTGCAAATTTTTAATTTCGTTTAAGATTTCTTTAAGTTTATGTGGAATTTTTACCATAAATATTTTAAAACACCGATCCTCGGGTACAGGTAAACGAGACGCACTTCTAGACAGGCAATCTGCAATTACATTATTTTTACCGGGTACATATTCGATGTTAAAATCATACTCCAATAAAACCATAACCCACCTAGTAATACGCGGAGATAACAAACGACACGTATTAAGGTAAGATAAGGCACGATGATCGGTTAGTATGTTAAAATGTCTCCCTAATAAATAGATGCGCCATTTTTGAACCGCATAAATTATAGACAACGCTTCCTTTTCACAAACGCTATATGCTCTTTCTCGCGGAAGTAGTAACCTACTAGCATAAGCGATGACACGTTTTTCATTATTAGTACGCTGAAATAATTGAGCTCCCAAACCAAAATCGCTACTGTCACATTGTATATAAAAAGTCTGATTAGGGTCTGGATGATACAGTAGCGTGGCTTCGCAGATTTTTTGTTTTATTTCGTTGAAAGCGTTATTTTGCAACTCGCCCCAAATCCACGGATTGCCCTTGCGCAAAAGACACGTCAGATGCTCTGTAGAAGTTGCTAGATTTTGACAGAATGTCCTGTCATACATGCATAATCCTAAAAAGGTTTGTAATTCTGCCCTATTTCTCGGTTCTTTGAATGATTTTATGACTTCAACGCGGTCGGGATCCGGACGAACGCCTTGAGAACTAAGAATGTACCCCAAATATTTTAGTTCTTTTTTCAAAAAACAACATTTTTCTAGCCGTAAAGTTAGACCTGAATCCCCTAATTTCTTCAAGACCA
Organism: Rhyzopertha dominica; assembly: GCA_025024175.1. Classification (NCBI taxonomy): domain Eukaryota; kingdom Metazoa; phylum Arthropoda; class Insecta; order Coleoptera; family Bostrichidae; genus Rhyzopertha; species Rhyzopertha dominica. The sequence goes on from QCXZ01000064.1 coordinate 14,379,203, forward strand.
TATCTAAATGTAGCAAATGTTCTTCAAAGCTGCTAGAGAAAATGAGTATATCATCAAGGTAGACTACAGTGAACATAGAAAACTCTGGGCCTAAAATTTTGTCAATGCACCTGGTAAACGACGATACTGCCGTCGACAAACCAAAGGGAAGGGTTTTAAATTGATAACTTTTAGTGCCATGTAGAAAGCCAGTGTACTTCTTGACATCCTCCTTCAATCTGATTTGCCAATAGCCATGAGTTAAATCTAATGTCGTCATAAAAGCAACGTTATTTAAAGACATTAGGGTTTCAGAAATTGGCTTAGGTTGCTCATGATCCTTTTCTACAACTTTATTTAAGCGTCTAAGATCCAAACACCCCTAACTGATCCATTCTTTTTTATACTTGTTACTAAAGGACTTATGTATGGGGTAGAAGCACGTTCTATGACACCCCATGCCTCCATTTTATCTATCTCTTTCTGAACTGCTTCCCTATACGCAAAAGGAATCGAATACTGCTTTTGAAAAAAGGGTGATGAATCGGTCAGAATTATATTATGCTCATATCCCTGTACTAAGCCTGGTTTCTCGGAAAATATTGCAACATTTCTCTCCAGAACTCGCCCAAAATCTCGTTTTTCATGTTTAGTTAAATTAAGTTTACTAAGAATATCTGGAATAACAATTTTCTTGTGTTCTTGTTCTTGGTTAAGGTCTGCCGAGTGAGATGTCCTGATACGCGAGATATTTAAATTAACTGGAGGCAAAGTTGCCAATTCATGATATGTATTTACTTCACTAACGCTAAACGTGTGATCACCGCCCGAAAAAGTTATATTTTTCTGATTTAAATTTATAACTGCGTTAGAATGACGTAGAAAATCAACTCCCAATATTAACGGATAACTCAAATCAGGTATTAAGAGAAATTCAAAAGTGTAAGGCCTATTTTTAATTGTAAAATGTAAATTAATTTGCTTTTTAACAACGCGTTTCTTCATCTTAAATGCCCCCGAAATTCTAATTCCGCTAACAGGAAAAACCTCAAAATTGTTGTGGAAATTTTCGAGTTGGTCCCAAACCGAATCAGATATTCCGCATATTTCGCTCCCTGTATCTATCAAGCAAGGAAAAGTAAATCCATGAATATTGATATTAATTATTGGCGATCGCACCTCAGAAACGTGATGTCTGAAGTCGCATTCATCCAACAAATCTGACGCAGGATAATTATTATTACAACTAGCCCGTTTCAATATACTACTTACCACCGGACTTACATGGTAAGAGTTTTTGAGTTTTCCGACAAATATTCGTCATTATTGACCTCGGGACTTTCTGAAACTTCTGTTGCGATTACAGCTGAAATATTCTTAGAAGGTGTTTGCCGACTTCTGGGGAAATCGTTCCTATTGATGTAAGGGCGATTTCCGATACCATGATTGTGAATTTGAGGATTTGAAGAAACTCTAGCCTGGTCAGACTGCCTGGTGGAACGCACACCATAGAACTGGTCTGCATGACGTAATCTATCCAAGGCGTCCCTCACCGTACGAACTCCCACCAAACATGAGGCAATATGAGGTGGAAAATGCCGTGAAATTGTTGATATCAGCATCCGCTCCTCATATGATGGCTGCAAGTGCTTCCCCATTCCTACAAAATGCAAGAAATAATCAACAAAAGAGCCCTCATTGTAAACATTCGATTCTAAAAGTAGTTTTACTTTCAGTTGTTGTGAGTGTCCCCAAAATTGTTCCAAGAAAGCAGTTTTAAATGAATCAAATTCGTTAAACGTTGATAAGAAAACATCTGCCCAGGTTTTTGCACGACCTTTAAACTTATCAGCCAGAAAACAAGCAGCTAACGGAAAGTTCGTGTTATCTATCAGCTGTTCAACCTGACGGATAATATCGACTGGGTGTATGCTTCCGTTATCATCGAAGATAGGAATGAATTTCAAATTTTCCAAATTATTACAATTTACCATTGCATTATTATTTCGCGAATTAGCAGTTAAATTAACAGTCTCTACTTTAGGTGGTTCTACTACGATCTGCTGATGTCTTAAGGACATTTGCACGATCTCACTAACTAATTTTACCAAATCCGGACTACTAATGGTATTGGAAGGTAGATGATAGCCGAAAGCTTCCTCTGGATATGTAGCTTCTCCTTCCATTTTCCCCGATGTCGATGATGGCGGAAGTTTCGCTGATGTCCTTGATGGAGGTGGTGGTAAGCCGCAGACTGTAGGGGTTGGTTTTTTCGATACTGCCCCCGTGTTCGGAACTTGAAGCAAATTCCTAACTTGTGGTGGTATAGTCTGTAGAGATTCCGTGAAACCGCTTCCATCTTCATTAGGTACTGAACGAAGTATTTCTTCCATATTTATTTCCCCGCGATGGTCTTCTGCGGATGAGATCAGTTGTGATTTTGAACCTGTCGATGGACTACTGGAAAGGCCATTTGCTTCTGTTTGTAGCAACTGATCTTGAATTCGGATTTGTGCCTTTCTAGACGACCTTGTACTTCGTGGCTCGGCCATGTTCTCATCCAAAGGTGGAGTGTGACGTAATGGCATGCTTCTTAATAGTGAACGGGTACTCACGCGTTGGTACAACCAGCCCCACGTTGGGCGCCAAGATGTTACGAAACGGAGGGTAGGTATCTTCTCTGGTTGTTTAGCACAAAAAAACACCAACGTTCGAGAACTCCTCTTTTATTGCTCGAGTACAGGTAAGTCTTGTGTAGCGCGATGTAATACAGTTTACACCAGGTAAGTATTTATTAAAATTACACAGTGATTTTAATTGGCAATACAAGCACCCGAAGGCTGCAAACTTCAACATCGAATTGCCTGTTAGTCGGGTTTTTTCCTCTTGGTGCAAAAAGAGATGGGCCTGGAGGAACGGATGCTGACACCTGGCTAAATAAAATTAGATTAAGACGGAGCCGATATAGCAGATTCCGCCACATCATGGATACGAAATAATCGATTATTGAAATATCTCGATTATTCCCATCGCTACTCACTGGCACGAACAGCCACTTAAACTTGCTTACTCCTCGCATCCTCTTGCACCCCGCGGAGATCCAAAAGCTGCTGAGATTCCGTGCCAATTCAGAGCTGGCACGGACGTGAAGTTGGATCGAATGCTGGTGCTGGGCGCGGGTGGTACCCGTGTATGATTGGGTGGGTTCCGCAGTTCCGCCGGTGTTCTCACAAATTTAACCACTTTGAGATAAACTATAATTCAATTTTTGATTGTTAATAAAATATTTTTCTACAGCTTTGCTGGTAGCGCCATGGCACGTTGGCACTTATTGAGCAGCCGCCACTGGTGCACACGTTAATATTACGAGTACATCGATGCCCACACACAACTTGTTTGAAGTGCTCATACAAACTAGAATGAATAAAAATAAACCTCATTTTCTCACTTCTCAAGATAGCTTTTAAGCAGCCTATTGCTTATTTTGCATTTAAAATCAAGAATCTCAACAAGAAAATTAAGAATTTTCCCAATCTCGTTTCGTTTCCTCGCAAAATTATCCGATATTAGAAACTACACGAGATGAGCTCTATAAAATTCTGATTTAATGCAATTTTAGTACAACTTAATATACCAAAATGATGCAAAGTGAAGGAAATAGGTAAATAATTGGTGATAAATAACTTGGCATATAATGCTGGTAGTACTGATTTGATTGTATGCCATTGTATTAGTCACTATTCATAAGGCCGCGTTATCTTTAAACCGACGTTCCTACCAACATTCACTAAACTAAGGACCTCGTGCTTATTTTAACATCAGTCGTAGGTACATACATTGTAATAGTCTTCATAACCACAATAAGGTTCATTGACAGCAAGGGAAATACTTCATATGCAAGAACGTAACCAGCAAATCTAATTTAGGTACCCATTCCGGTTAACAGGTTTGAAGCCGATGTGCCGCATAATTGAATTGCTTCAGTCGATAAATTTACTAAACTCGAAGGGCGGTACAAATGAAATTTAGTCAGTATATCATGGACACTGCTTTGACATTAACGATTGAATCTGATAGCGTTATCGGCTCACCCAAATGGTAGGTGTAACAGGAATACTGCGAGAGAATTTTGGGCGGTGTCAGAGACAATTCGATTTCAAGTCCCTGCTTTCAGCGTTGGCGGCGCTTTGAGTACACTAAAAGCATCGATACAATTGTCTCTTCGAACTAGATATCTTTTAGAAACTACAGTTCACATTTCCTTCAGTTCTCTGAAGCTGCTATATGAGATGCAAATGAAGATGCCATTGTAAGTAACATACTTCCCAAGTCAAGTGCAGTTGGCAGACAGGGTAATTCGGAATAAGTCAGTTGCCGTTCACTTCATGGAATAACATTAAGAATTCCACTTCATTGCAGTCGTGGGTCTAAGTTAATTAATCAAGTTTGCAAATTCACTTCATGGGATAATTCCAGGTGACAACTACATTATGTGATGTCATTTACATTGCTAATGGGGTTTTATGCAAGACAAACGAAACTGCCACGTATCTTAACATCTGTTTCAAAGTAATGACAAAGGTGGTATTACAGTTGTTCTTCCTTGATTACTATCAAAATAGTGCAGATTGTTAAACTGGTAAGTGATGAGTTTTTAAATATGTCATGTTTAAAATGATATGCTAGAAATGTGAAGAAAAGTGAAACACGAAATATTTTTCAAACAATTTATGCTGAACGTGCTAAAACTTGATGTTACTGTTAATTCCCCCACCGCCACCTAAGCAAATCTGTGGATAGTGAAACGGTTAGAACCGTGGTAACCACTTACGACCTAGTGCAGGAACCTGTGATGGCACCGGAGAAGCTTCTCAAGAGCAGATATACAGGGTCCGCCACCTAAAACTCCCCAGGCTCGTATTTTAATTATTTTTTTAGGTACAACCTTAAGTTATATCTCAAATTGTAGGTCTKTTTAAACTCCTTAAAAATATCATAGTTAGCGMACGAAAATTTGTTTGTCGATTATGATATTTTGCAAATAAAGTAATTTTTTGTAAATATTTTGTTTACCTTACCCCGTATAATAAATATTGCTTCCCAGTTGGATGCCGACTTTTGTCTTCTTCAGTTTGTGTCATTACAACGCATGGGTAATTTTTACTCCTTTTTTACTGAAAAACAAGGTGCGTGATGACGAAAACCAAACTAGCCTCATCGCAGGGTATAGTTTTCTAGCCTCTTTCTTTTTAGAACGAACTTGGTACTCGATTTATTTAAAAGTTACTCTAAATTTTAGGGTTTTGTGTACAGCGATGGGCATATAGGCATAATTTGCACCATTATAAGCTGTTAAACTAACACTTGAACAATTGTGAACAGTCATATTTACAGAATATGGCGTCGACGAGTTTTTCTTGTTTTTCAGTGAAAAATTTTCGGTATCCATACATTGTAATAATACAAACTGAAGAAGACAAAAGTCGGCATCCAACTATGAAGCAATATTTATTATACGGGGTAAGGTAAAAAAATATTTACAAAAATTAACTTTATTTGCAAAATATCATAATCGGCAATAAAAGTTTTTGGACTTTCACTAAGCTGTTTTTAAAGAGTTAAAAAATGCCTACATTGCAATATTTAAATTAATGGTACAAAACCTGTATGGCGTAAACCATGGAAGGTTTTCAAAACGTGCTCTATATTTAAACCCGGATGTATATCGGACGTTGGAAATTATACTCTAGTGGCAATAGCAATGTCTGACGTGTTGCACAACTATATGAGTAATACTTGTCACCAGCGTGACTTTTTTAAGTGAAGATCATAATCCTCCAACTTATTCCCTTCATAACAAGGATTAAGTGGATCTAACTTTAACTGATTTTCCGAAGACTTAGGGCAGACCTGGATAAAATTTTCACCAAATTGAGTAATTTTTGTGTATCTGGAGATATTTCTTAATCACTGTTATGCCAAGAGTTTATTGCTGTTGTTGATGTTAAAGGAATGTTAACGTAAGGTAAACAGATTTGATAAATTCACAAACAAACTTGTACAGATACAGATAGTATTCGATTGTTCCACAACGTGCAAGTTACCGCTATATGGAAATGCAAGATAATGGAGTGTGTACGTGACTCCGGGCAACTGAAATGATTAATATGAAAATCAACTAATTCCAAATGTGTATTGTTTTAGATCACTAAAATATTGTCCTTTAACCGTTGCGTTATCGACGATGCCCGGTTTGGAAAAAAAAGTTTAAATGAAGGCATCTCACATGATTTTTTTTAGATATTTTAAACTTATCTTCACTTATACCTTATACTTATACCATTTAGATGTAAAAGTATACAGTAGACCACAACTTAACATCAACATAATCATTTTACAATGAACACAATTTAAATCCCTCCTCCTGTCGTAGACCATGGCTATAATTTTTGTGAAGGATTTTAAGAATGTTATGTTAATGAACTATTTAGTGCATGAGCACACACCATTACTGCAAATTTAATCCCAAAAGTACGCAAAGCGATTAAGATAAGTTGGTGCGCTTTAATAGGTACCGTTATAGTTAAACGCATACACGTTTCAGTAGACTTATGAATAAAATTAATGTCTGCTTCTTCTGGTTAGAATCTTAAAAGTATTATTCATAATTATCACGAAAAACACTGCCATCCTTCGGAATATCAAGAAGTGTATATTGACTTAAATATTTGGCTACAGCTGCAAATCTTTTCAATAACGTGTGAAAAATAAAAGTGCTTTTTCAATTAAGTTGCGTCGGAAGCATTAATTACGGGATAAGCATGTAGCAAATTTGAAGATAACGCACCAGGCGTTGCCAAACAATTCTTTAAAAATAATAGAAACAAGCTTCACGCACAGGTTTTGAATGAAACCAAAGAACTTATTTTTTCCTGCAAATATTTAAATATAAGGCTTGCGTACTGCCTGCACACATTAAATTAAAATATATATTGAATTATTTATCGTCCTTTATGTGGTACAGCATGTAGATATATGTTAAGTAGCATTATTGTAGATATTGCAACCTAGCGTGCTATTATCGCAATTTGTAGTAACGTAGTCTACTATCAGTTGCATAAGAGTATTGAACCCAAATATATAATATCTAATGTATAATACTCTACCTATAGTTAACTTGAAGTCATTAATTACACACGACTACACTTGCCACGTATATTACAACTGTGAATAAATTTTAAGTTAAAAAAACTTGTATGGGGCTTAATAAGCTTGTAGGAAATAATACTGCAGTAGTTATTGACACAACCGGATGTTGAAAACTGTAATCGTAATTAATTAACACATTGAAAATTAAGAAATCATACAACATCGAACAATTTTTATTTAAAAACGTAGTACAAATAAATAGTTATGTAATAACCTCAACTTGGAGGGAATTCGAGGACACTATAGGTGAATGATAAAACACGTACGTCTAAATTTATAACTACAATATATGGCACAATTCCTCTAACTAGTTCGTAAACCCTGAACTGTATTTACATTACCATTTGTGATCGTAAAATGTAATTCTACAAAATACCAGCACCACATTATAAAATAATCAAATAATTAACCTATACACTTCTACTTACTTATCAACCGAACACGCCTGCTCATCTACGATTCAACACAGTGCATAATTTCGTTTTAATAATAATAATGCTGCTTTGAGAAAGTCTTTCCTCATTTGTATTGCATATTTATTCGCTAGTCAATCATTATATAAATGCCTTTTTAATACGAATTACTGCACTGGTTATTTTGTAATCAATCGATACACCTCGCCAACAACAAAAAAGCGTATTCCTAAAAACTTTATTCAAAATCAACCTCATTGGATAACAGCTCTAATCGTACTGGGGCATTCCAGTCCATGTTCCTTAAATCAATATGCTTTGCATCGAAAAGTCGTACTGGGGTCCACCACTATCGCGGGTCGAATAATTGCAGAGTATATGTCTCCTCCAATCTCAGCTTTCCCGGGACTGTGCCGCTACTTCTAAAAGCGTTTGCATTAAACATTAACGTGTCGGAGGAAAACACTTGCCTTTGTTGGTACAACGGCTTTCCCTCCATCTATATCCAGAAATTACATCGTAATCCCTTACAGATCAGATGCTGGAAGGGAAAGCGATAATCGACTACGAAGAGCAAAAACTTTGGGGTGAGTCGCCGGAAGCACGTTTATGTCGACTTGAAAACCTTCCACGATACAGCTCCTTGGGGTTGTTTGTTACGGAAGAACACAAAAGGACGCCCTCAGGAATACACTGACGACATAGGAATATTGTAAAGCAACAACGACGGTAACTTTCCGTAGTTTAGAAGGGCACAGAGAGTGATCTATAATTGATATAACGAAACTTTCTTACAGCAGCTGTATTTTAAAACTGACGCTTAGCTTTTACTTTTTGTCATAAATACTGAAAAAGAAGGTTACTATTTTGTTCAGTTGCTATCTATATGAAAGGTTCAGACTAGTTTCAGCAAATATATACAAATGCTATGCCTACCTATTCAAAATAGGTATTTCAAAGAAATATAGATGCTGGAGCAACGGCCCACAGCTAGAATACATTTATTTAGCGACAAATGCGTGTCATTAATTTCTAGATTTCTTTGACTCCAAAACAAAATGGCCAAATTAGAAAATATATCCCATAGGTCTTATGCAGGTGACCCATAAATATAAATTTTTATATAAAGACAGGTATTAGCTCCTTAAAAATAATGCAGTATACAGGTACTAGAAAGTAAATTTTTGTTGGAAATGTATCGTTTCAATTTTTTAACTGTTAGTGTGCATAGTTATTGATTACAAACAATTTATATACTTTTGAGCACGCAGAACAAGATACATATTAGACACACAAATACGGAGGTGTACATTAACTTCGTTAGTTTAAATGGAACACCTTATTTATTATTGCATTTTGAATTTGGCGCTGAAAATAAATACGAGTTTCTTGATATTACAATATATTTGGACTAAATAGCAGTATTCAGGACTTTATTTCAGATTCAGTGCAAAATTTGATGTTTGCAGTGTTTGGTGTCATTTTGAAAATCCGCTAAACGAAACCATTGTGAGGGTCAACATTTCAACAGTTCGCTTCTGAAAGGAATAGTCTACTTTCTTAGATGTCACAAGTGTACATTATTCTGGAACTTCGTAAAATTTGTGAACATTTATCTCCTAATTCAAATATAAATAACTTGTTTATTTTAAATAAAACATATTTTTTTCTCACGTCGTTGATTGCGGCATCAAATTTTTTCTATCCTGCTGATATCAAGTTGTTGGTATCTGGACACCAAATTTCAAACAATCGCATTAGCTGTGAGTTAGGTTTCGCAAATTTTATTTTGTCCTACTGAAGAAGTGTCATTGCTTTCGCAATTTTCAGGATTTTCCAGTATTACATGTAGCAGAAAGATGTTATGTATTTTGACTTTGCGTTCCTTAATTTGCAGGAGTCAGGCTAGTATAGGCGTGGTAGCAGAATAATACGAAATAAAAACTAAATAGCCACTTAAACAATAAAAAGCAGTTAACTCGACATCATATAAAAAACGGATAGTAACGAAGTCAAAAATTAAGTGGTGTTTTCCACACAATTATCATATTGACAATAACAAACGCGCAACTGTTTTAATAATAAGTTGTTTATACATTTACCAAATCATTTTAATGCATACTATGAAAGGCATGACGAATGCGTTCCTTCATATGCTTATAATAGTAGTTGGCAGTTCTTTATAAATCAGTTGCCTAACATGACATCACAAGAAGAAATCAAGATTCTGAAGATCGCGCTACCCATGGGGTACGGCCTCTCCTTTCAATCCATTTGTTTGAAAATTCTGCGTTCAAGAGTAATATGTGTGGGTGCTCCATTATTTTGGAACCACAGATGCTGTCTCACAGCAAGTGGCACCTTTTATAACATTTCTGCCACATCGTGTTGCAGAAACTGAAGTAACAATTTCCGTTGACATTTCCATCGAAAAAATATGGTCCAATTTTGTTTCGTCCAAGGACTCCACCCCATACATTTAAAGACCACCTACGTTGACGGTCTTTATCCAATCTCAGCACTAACTGTATAAGTTCTGTTGTGTCTTGACAGGAAAGCATTTTTTTATCAAGTATAGCTTTGTCCGTAAGAAGAACTTTATCAATAAAGTATATCTGTGTAAACTATGTATGTAAACTACAATCGACTGTTAAAATTAACCTGATCTAGTTGCTGAACTAACTGAGCAGGATACGTACGAAATTTGTTTTTGTGCAATGTTCTTGACACACAAGTTTCGCTTATTTATAATTCACGACTGCTGCTTAAATAAGGATCTTGAACAACACCTATTATGAGATGGTAAACTTCAAGTGTCACATACTTGATTTTTATCGTATTTTACCGCTGAATTTGGATCTCTAAAGATGGACAGGCCTAACACGTATACATTCTAGAGGCAAATGAATTTTCGTCTGCGTTCTTTAAGGAATACCTAAACCATGTCAATTAATTCTTACAAATGTGTTCTTTAATACCTATTTTAATTTCAGGCCAAAATTACTAATCTACATCTACACAATGAAATGACACTCCCCCGTCAAGATAGAAAATTCGTCAAACTTCAGTTACGGCTAACGAAATAACATGATTATTTACTATTTCAAAAAAAAAATTTCAAAAACCAGCACAAATACTAACAACTTCATATTACCAGAATTGAAATATTGCATTCGATGATGCGAAAAAAATACATTGTAAGTTATTCATGTTTGAAGTATTAAATATTAGCCCCCACAAATTTTATAAAATTTCAGCAGAATGTAGAATATTGCTTTCAAAAGCATATTGCTGAAGTCGCATTCCTTTCAGTGCTTTAGTTTAAGAGATGTATAAGGTGGCGCCAAACACTGAAAACGTTAATGGTATGGTGTAACAAATCTAATACTAAAAGATATCGAAGTTAGTATCCACTTCCAGTATAACAGAAAGCCTGCCATCTTCGAAACTATTTTCGTTTTATAAAGCGCTACATCTTGTACAACTTTCATTCGGAATGTTTTTATTGCAGTTCAAATGTATATAACTATATTTCTGTTTAGTATCTCATCATGTACATTAGGTTTCCGAAATAAAAAAAAAAACATTAAGGACGCGATTGTACTTAACTGGCGCAAGTCCTTTTGCCATTTATGAAAATTCGGTAGTGGCAGAAATAGAAATAGTCTAAATAGATTTACTATCACTAGACACAGAAACTACAAGCAGTATAGGCTATGCTATGCTGCATATGGATGGAACCCACCTCGAATATTTAAAATCTACATTATGTCTACAAATCACATTTAATTAATTCTCGTTTGAACAACATCACATGATACAGCAGAATTCATTTGTAATTCTATTTTAACCATATGCATCATTAGAGTGAAATATCATGCAGTTGTATAGATTTTTTGGTAATTCACCTAGGTTACTACTATCTCAAATTAATTTAAATACAATGGGTCGGTTCCTATTCTCTTTGTTAAAGTTGATGTTAGCTAAAATCAACCAGTAACCATGACAACACCTTAAATTGAGGTGTGTGATTGGTTTAAATTTAAAAAATAGAGTTGATTTTACTTTAAAATATAGAAGATAAACCGGCCTAATCACGTTAAAATGTTTTTTTAGTACAAGGTAGAATACTACCTACATTTGACCTTAGTAACTACAAATCTTGTCAAGCTTCGATTGACGGCAGACGTCTACGTCAATCAATTAAATGAAGCGACACTTGAGTGGCAGTAAACGTGATTTTATGGCACACCCACTGTCCGGATAAAATACAAACCCCTACAAAATGCAAGTTAAGCAATATCCATAAATCCCAGATTGCAGCCATATCCATATGTCAAATATTGATTAATAACCGCTGTGTGCTATCAGGATGTGCTAGAGCACGTAATGCCACACTGCCAGGCGAAATTTAAATAGCGCCAATAAAGGCATTAAATGTTATCAGCCGTTCGCACTTCCTTTCGGCAATCGGAATTTTTGGCGTCAGTTTCACAATTCGGAGTCTCGTGAAACCGTTAAGGACAGTCGTTATATATTTTACAACCCGTCTGGTGAAAATCGAGGATGATTTTCAATTTCACCCTAAATTCAGTATTTATTTGAGTTCACCCTCCAAGGTGCCCACATCAACACTTGGAGTGCATTCGCGCGTCCAATTCGATTTTGCGTTGGCAGCATATCTAATTTGGGGCGCCGCAAATTGCTGGGAGAGAATTTCATTTAATTTGTATGAAGTTCTCTACACACAGAGTTTGCAGTGCAAGGTAGTTCATGTGCTACATTGAAATAACTTGACTGTTTCCGAGTATATGCACCGCTATTAGTCTATATATTTTACTGAATCTTATTTGGCGGCTAAAAAACCTAAGATTAGCGGTCGAACTAAATTCGTTTTCACTACAGACACAAACCAATATCGACAAGAAATGAAAAACCGATGATACTGTGCAAATAACTACTACTATTAAAATGCATGTCTATGCTATGCTGTCTGCACTAGACCTAAACTGCACTGATGAGCTATAATGATAACGAAATAGATTCTATCTGCAATTGTTTGCGGTGCAGACACCACAGCATGTCTATGCATTTTAATGTATGTCGATTCTTGCTCGCTAGCAAAAAAGTGCCGTGGGGGCCTGCTGTCAAATTGAAGTATGCAGTTGCATTCCAATTTGTCAGGCTACAGGTCACTTCCTTTAGGAAGTAGTACCCGTTTAGGCAGCTAGGTGGCTTTGTCATCATGTGAGTGTAATGTTGACAGATGGCATTGCCATCTAAATTCTTACTTACTACTATTAAAGTTATCGCAGCTTGATGCTGTCTCCCACAAAAGAACGTCGAGTGATTTTGAAACATGAGATCTAGAAATCGCTCCTAATAATAATAAAAGGCAGATATTTAAATGTGTTCAGTAAATGATAAAATGTATTTCACGATATAAGAGGAATGGGATCAAACTTTCAATTTGCTAAACCTATCTACGTATAACTACTTTGTATGGCAGCTATTGTCGCCGGTCGAAACAGAGTTGTAGATAGGCTACATAAAAACCGTTTTCTAAAAGCGCTTGTTTTGTCCATATGAACAGAAATACCTTTTTTTAGCATTAGTCGCCTTATGTGTGTGCCAACTGTATATTTGTTTTATGAACACCCAAACACTCAATTTTAGGAGGAGCTTCAGATTCCGTTAAGACTTTGAACTGAAGTCTCACGCAAAAAATAAAACTCTTAGGTATACGAGGGTGAATGCTTTCAGGGTTCATAATACAAGATAATATTTTCTCGGAAAGAACTCTCAGGTATTGATGTGATTCCAATACTACCTAAATCTTATAAAAAGTGATTTTTTATAAGTAATCAAATTTATATATGTTCATCGTACAGATAACTCAAGTAGAGCAGCAAAACTTAGTTAGATGCGTCTTTATTAGTTTTTTTCTCTTAAATATTCTGCGATAACAGTTTGAACGAACTTTTTAATATTTAAAATACTATGCAAGCGAAAGGGTGTCTTGCAGTGACATATTTGCAGCAAAAAGTAACTTAAAAGACCAACTGTTGTCATATTACCGTGGAACGCAGACTAATAAGCAGCAATTTCTTGCTGCAAAAATACTGTTGTAACGTAAGCAATTATAAAAAAACACACAAACACAGTCCTACACTCTCCTTTTTACTTTACTTTACTTTACTATTTAATAGAGTTGAAATTTTTCGAAAGTGGACGTACTGTATGTGCACAAAAAATGTTGCCTCAACAAAGAGAGAACCGCAGACTCGGCTATTTTTATTGGCTTTCTATTATAATTTGTACGTAGTACTTAAATTTTAAAAAATCGTTAATATGCTTCCAGTTTGAGATGATCAGTCACTTAATTTCATAGTTTCAATTTGTGAGAGTCATTTGCATATCGCGGACATACGGACATCATTATCGGTATGTTTCATATTTGTTAAGCAGAAAAAGGACTATTATTTTGTTATGTTTGACACGTATTTACGCAACAATATATTCCTGCAGGCAATTTTCTTTGAATTCATAGAAACTTAAACAAGTCATATACAGAATATTTGTCCGACATAAAAGGTAAGCGTCCAAGTTATATTACATTTCGCCTGGAATATAACATTGCGATATACAACAGACCTATTCAAGAATGAAGTTCACTGCTGTTAAAAAATGCCCAATCTAAATTTATAATTTACTAATTTGGAAGTATAGAGAAAATCGTTCATCAAATTTGACAGATGGCCTCGCGCTGTATTCATTATTGTTACACATCCCGTAATTTAATTACCCTATTGTTCTGTTTGCTCATTACCTGCACCTACATTATTTTACACTATTAATTTTCCCGGTTTTCAAGTTAAATTGCTAAATATTCATGAAGATGTCGGCATTTATAAAATTTAAAAATTATAAAATCATTCGCTGTATCTTTTTTTAAATAATATATTGTGAGGAACACCAACTGTGTCGAATTTTTTTACTGCGTCAGCTTATGTGAGTATGCAATCTGCAAACTCAGTTGCCTTCAACCGAGCGATTTATTTCGAATGGCAGCATAAAACACAAAACACTTTATTTTACTCATATAAACAAGCCGATCTAAAATTGCATCATCGTCAAAATTGCAAATTTAGAAATAGTCGAGACGTCCTCATACTCTCCTATGTGAAAATAATTGTAAGTAATTTTAAACTATTCCAAAACTTAATACAAGCAGTTCATGAGATTCATTTTTTTATTACACATACATGCCACTTCGAACAGAGAAATGTGAAATTACTTATTATTACTAATTATTATTAAAAATGTACTAACCAAATTACAGCACCAAATACGTTTACTTATACCTCTAAATTATGCTGCAAATAACATAGGAATTAAACACAATATCATCTTATTCCTCTTTCATCCCCGCTATTGGTCGTTATTTTACATTTCTAAACGTTATCACTATACCCGTGTCTAAGTGGCAACAAAACAAGTTTAAATATATAGAACTTGAAATGACAAAACGATAAGTTAAGAAGCTTGCATATACACGTAGAGTAAATTTCAACCTAGTTTAAAACCTTTTAGTGTGTCACGGCATGTTTTATTTTGTGGTCTTTCGCATCACACACACCACAGGAAAAGCCTTCAAAATTTGTTTTAGAAGTTCGTCTAGTGTATGCTCTTCAATTTAAATGCAAACCATGCCCTTCGTTTCATTACAGTATAAAACGAACAGCTTTTTTTGTAAATACGCTTGACTTTTATTTCGATATCTTCTACAATATAGAACTCTGCAATATCACATATACAAAGAATACAATTTTTACTCTTATAATTTATCTCTAACGACACAAATGTGACCAAGAAATAATGTGTATTTATCATTTGTGACGTCATAAAAGCATTAACTCTTTCCGGATATATTTTTTTGAGTGCGCTCCAACAACATCGTATTACTTTAGGATTAGGATGTTGTTAGAATGCACGAAGAATAATTTGGGGGTATGACTTAATGCTAGAATATACCTAGATTCCACTAGTGCAATTTTAAAGTGCTTGCTGACTTTTAACCATAATAAAACTTCTATGAAACACTATATCAACCATTTAGTATTTAAAATATTACTTAGTCGGTACGTTTAAGTACTAAAGACGCACTCAATAATATTAACATTAAAAACTGTTTTGCTTCTGCTATTGTGAATAAGTAATAATGGTAAGGACCTTATTGTTCGCAGTATTATATTCCAATAAAGGTTTGTCAACACCATCCTTAAGTGACGTTCGTTCCATTAAAGCCAGATTCTATGTAATACCTATTTCTAAAGTCACGGAAATTTGATTATTGGATACATTTCATAAAATGAAATGCATTTAAATAGATAGTTCGTGGTCTCCAGAGATTGAAATAAAATTATTGATTGTATTGTTTAATTAAGTTTGATGAGTCTAAGCTGTTAAAATTTTAAAACAATGTGTTAATTTGGCCGTAAATTTAGGCAACAGTTAGAATGGTGAAACAAATGGCGATGAAAAAAGATTAGGCTATCAACTCAAATATTTTAATTAGCACCTTTTATTTGTATAATCTTCAACCACACTTTCGTTTTAATGTAACTTCAATGTCAATGGATCGAATGGATTATTCTATTTCATTGTACTAAACACATCATGCAGACAATTAAATTGTTATTAAAAGTGGTGTCACAGAACCTCAGTTGATATTTAAATTTTTCAGTTTGTTGCGCCTCGATATGACTACAAGTGTATTTATTTTCATCCATGTGCGATATCATTCAAAAGTGTTTACTGCGAAATGCAGCCGGATCGCAGCGGCACGTGCTTATTGGCGGACGGAAAACAAAGCGCCTGGGCTTGCATCGCTTTTAAATTCAACGTACAATGCCAGAAATTCAAAAAGCGGGATTTAAATTAGCAGCGGCGAACAACCTTTGAGATCGAATTTCAAATAACTTGTTACAAAACCGTCCTTTCAGACAAAGCAACTCGGCGACGAAAAATGCTGCAACCGTTTCACAGTGCCTGCGAGAAACAATTTATTTTTGTGTTACTCACCCTAGTTCTCCCGAGCAACAATGCATCCATTTCACCTTCCGGATGTGCTTGAACGCCGCCTGCAGTAGAGATCACAGCCGGCTTGATGTCAGTTATGGTACTCGCCATACCATTAAGTAATTAGAGGATAACCGCGCGTTTGCCCGAGACAGCCGTTCAAATGTTTGCTTTTGACTGTATCGTGTTTTGTAGTGTTTTCAATATGGTAGAAAGAAATTTATCGGGAAGACTAAATATGCAAAATATATTTGCCATACAGCAGAAAAACTAATTTTGTCACTATGTTTAACTTGGCACCTTGTTTATTTTGCTCTTTTGGTCTTACTAATTACAGCTGGCCCCTAAGTACAATGTAAACACTCGACAAAAATATGATATGAACAACTAGCCTTTGAGCACATTTATAAGTTCTAAACTACGTGTATAAATAACATTTAACAATATTTCTAAGTGACACTTAGTATTGTTGTTTATTCTAACAGTGTAAACATTCATAAAAATGGTCCCAATAATATTTCTATATCAAAAATACTATTCTCTAAGTTACGACATGTAAATTCTAAATACGTGCGTGGTTTTCAAAACAACGGCCTGATATGTGGGGTCGAGACGTTAATAAGCTTTTGACACATAGTTATAAACTTTAGTCCTTCATATGTGTGGACGCCGGTTGTGCTCATGAAATTCGGAACCGCTCTTGCTCGACCGTAAACACTGTTATTTTAACTGTCAAAATTCAGTACATGTGACCGAGCGAAAGCTAGAAAGCGAGTGCGTATGAATACATTCGCTTCCGTGCGATGTTGATGATAGCGCCCCTGGCGGACAGCGCCCGAACATCCTCGCCGATATCGATTCTAAAGCGCACTCAACAATGTTTGTATTAAATTAATAGGACGTAATTACTCCTGTTATACTTTTTGCTCATGGACACTCCCGTTTTGTATTAATGGATTAATAGCAGTAGCGGTTGAAGGACAATGAACGAGATAAGAATGACACCCTGATAACATCCAGCATCATTTTTAATAATACAAATAATTCTAACGCATAGCCCAGAAAAAAAATCGTCACCGTTAATAAGTGTTCTAATTCTGACACATATATCAGCAAAATATTATTTCAGCTAGCACTTAACAAATCATCCGACGCAGGAAATTTTCGCGGGAATTTTAGCATGCGCGCGAGCTTTACAGATAGATTCAGCATGTTGACTGGGGAGCTTTCTGTTGGCGCGATGCTGCACTACAGGGAAAATCCTGCGCTTTGATGAAGATGGAGTTCGGCTCCTTGGAAACGGATGACGAAGAGGAAGCTGCGTTTAATTGAGGGCGCTGGGCGCTTTTACATAATGTGATTAGTCGACAGATGCTGATGGGAGGACAATATAATTTGCATGTTTATTAGATCATGACGCACGGAATTGAAAGACAGAGCGACGCTGGCATTTTTGCAACGGATGCCTGTGACGCAGTTCGCTTGTGAAAAAAAAACAGGAAATTCTATTCGTAGAAATAACGTAGATGGCGGAAAAGTTTATATCGATATTAATATAATTTAACTGTTCATGTGTTTATGTTTATCCACTGAGAAAGTCGATTAATGTTATTCGTAATTTATAATCAAACTAGATGCAGACTTGTGCTGTAAGAATTTGGAATCCTTTAATTCGATACGAACAAACGAATATGTGTATTCGATCTATTCGGAAACGAATAAGAATAAACGAGTATTATGTTGGTATTATTCAAAATCGAATAAACAAATATTCGAACGAAAGCAGCTGCTATACAAAATACTTATGTAAACTTCAAACTGCAAACTACACATCATATATCCATTTCTTTCTTCGCTATCAAAATTGTTCAAAGATTGATATTAAAAAAAAACACATATTGGGTTCAAAAACGAATAAAATCCGAAACCGCATAATCCAATGAATTTATTCAATGCATTCCAAACATCCAAGTTAAATTAATACAAACATTTCGTTTTCGCACGTTTATTCTAATAAAAGAAGTACCAATATTCGTTTTTTCGATTTAAAATAAAACCTACACCAATATGCGTTTATTCTTTCCGAATAAAACGAATACGATTCGTCTGCGAATAAACGAATACGAATATTCGTTTATTCCTATCCAGTAATATTCGGACCTATTTTGAACGAAAATTTTCTCTACCGTATTCGAATAACGAATATATTCGATACGAATTGACAGCACTAATCCAGACGTTATAGGTACATTGAAGGAATAATTTAGTACGCCAAATACGGTTTTTTATGGTAGCACATGTCTATTAGGTAGTATTTTAAGTAGTAGTATATAAAAATGTGTCAATTTGTATTCAATTTGAGACATTATATAATCGATTATATTTTATTTACAGACTTGAACCTTTACCTTTTTACCTTTAATAAATGTAAATGTTTATATTATTTTGGTATTAAAACCAAACTAATACTACAATTTTTCTTAAAAAAAAGTAGAAAAAGAACAAACCATACATTACAAAGTTTAAAGACTTAAGATTGTTTTAACAAAAAAAATAGCATTTCTAAAGAGCTCTGTTCGGCAAAATATGTAGTAGTACTTTTTGTTACTTTTCACTGCTATTTTCATCAGTAGCAGAATTTAAGTTTATTAAAGCATTTGCTTGCTGATATAAAGCTGTACAGTTAGGTTACTTTGTTGTCTTATAATCAGATCACTTTCAGAATTCGTTGTGTTGCTTGTTGTACCACACGTTGTAGTGTGAGTACCGTAGATTTTATTTATCAGATGTTTATACTTTTTTAACCAGGATTTGAAATATAATCAATAAAAAAACGGCTGCTAATTTCACTAAGGATTGGTGCGGCAGCATATAGTTCTATTATTAGCGGGCTTGGCATGATTAAAACGAAATGTTTAAAACAGAGTGTTTTAAACTTGTTTAAAACAACGCTTCTGTTTAAAACTTTGTTCTAAACAAATGTTTAAAACATTTGTTTTAAACAGTGCTTTTTAAACTAATGTTTTAAACAATACTTTTTGACGATCATTGTGTGTGATCCATTAATTATTACTATTAGGCTCGTGTACCCTCCACAAATAGATAGACAAGACAAGTAATTACATATCTACATAATGTCACTCCACATTTGGATTAAAAATGAATTGTATGCAAAACCAGGCCCAGTTAGTAAATAAGTAGGTAAGTATTTTTTCAGAAGAAACATGCAGTATTTTGTTCGGCTTTTTGTTGATACAACGGGTATAGAAATGACTTTTTCATTTTTTCAAAMTTTTCATAACTGCAATTTTCAAACAATGTAAGACAACAAATAAAAATCTTAATCTTTCTTAACATAACATAAAATTTGTTTTTCTGGCCAAATACAACAAAACAATAAATACGGCGTTCATTCAACACTTACTAGATAATTATATCTTGCACAAAAAAAAACAAATAGTTATCAGAACCTAGGAATATAAAAAACAATAAACAAAAAATAATGAAATATCAGTATTTTTACTTTTTTTACTAGTGTAACCATATCTTTTTTGTACTTCTTGCATCGAGCTAGCATTGTACCATTTTGCACCTTAATTGTGTCAAAGCAATTCCACGCTGCATCGTTTCTCCTGCGTCATTGCAATTGTTGAACTTTAAACTTTTAAACAGACAAGGTCGGTTCCTATTCTCTTTGTTAAAGTTAAGATTATTTAAAATCAACCCAGTAACCATGATAACACCTTAAATTGAGGTCTAGATTTTAAGAACAGTGTTGATTCTAGCTTAAAATAGAAATGAGAAACTTACTCATAATAACTAAAATTGTTGCGTAAACAAAAAAGACTAATGACAACTGACAATTGTAGTCATTTAGGGATTTAGGATTAGGTATGAAAGTTTTTCACGATCTAATCAGCAAAGTTAAAATCCTTAGTAACATTCATCTACTGTTGGACACGAGTATTACCAATGCTTAAGAGGTACTTTTCTAAACTGACTTGTCTATTTTTTGTGTATCATTTGTGTTTGATATGACTATTCTCTTTAAATCTTCAAAACATTCATGAATTTGCTCTACTACAAAATAAATTTCTTTAATAGTTGACTAAATCACTTCAATGAACATACATATATTAAACGTTTGTAGTGAAAGCATTAAACCTATGGCTATATAACAAAAATTTTTCAAACATATTTCTATAAATTTTTATTAATCAAAAGTTCTTATAGCCAAAGTCAAGTTATGGACATGATTTTATGTGTGTCTGTCTGCTACAATCACGGAAAGAAACTGGGGATAAAACTTATCTAAGCACCACAGCTAAGATAATGCTTTAAACGGCTCTTAGTTCGTTTTGATGAAAGTAATTTTAAAAAATAATAGCTTTGTAAAGCTATCATCGCTGGATCTAGCTACGATCCGATAAGGATCAGCTCTATAATGACCCATGTATGAAATTCTTGTTCTTATAAGTATGCGTAGTTATATCAAATGGCCAGCAAAATGGATTCATATTATTAATAAAGAACGATTTTTTAAGATCCTCGTAGACCATGTACAACTAATTCAACTAATCGTTTTTTATTAGTATTTGAATTATTCCCAAAGAATGCTGCCAACTCCTGAAAACACCCCGTATTTTTGGCAACGCAAAAGGAATATATCAGATAAAAGGTTCCGTTGCTATGTGTAGGCGAAACAAATATAAATAAGGGATTGAGTCGGCCAGTTTCAACGCTAAAGCGCTTTAATACTGTCACGCTCTCAACATGGAATAGCCTTTTTTATAGAAAAATCCTTGAAACCTTACTTTATTTTAATCGTATGTCAAATCGTATCCCTTCACCCGTTTTGAATACATGCCGTAGATATATATGCGGATGCTTTCAGCATACTTAATACAAGTATTACTTATATTATAATTTCGATTCAACTATAGTAGTTAATATTCGGCTGTCGAAGATCACCACAAGGAAAATAACTGAAAACGTCATTTAATCATAAAACCCATCGCCATGAATCTTAATATTTTAAAAACCACACTAGCATTCAATAGCAACGTGAATCGGAAAATAACTACGCGTACAGCGTTTTTCACGGGAGAAAGTGACAGCGACGTCATCAAGTGGTACCGTCATATGCGCGGCGAGCCTGGTTGCCTATGTATTCATCGCGATACCAGTGGCGTGTCGAAAATATTTTCTGGATATATTACAGAAGATATTGGTGTTGGGGTGGACCTGCTTCAGCACTTCCTTCGCCGTTTCTTCTTTTTGTTGCTCTTCGAGATGCTCTTTTGCACCTTTCAAGCCTTCTTGGCGGCTTTACCGGTAGTCTAGTAAACCGGTTTCGACGCCTATGGGATAATTATTCCAACAGCTGACCTTGTTCGAAAATAGAGCTACTGCGCAATGATGTCACTGATGACGCCCTGTCACTTTTATAGATGAAAAACACTGTACACTTGTATTTGAAAACTCAAATCAACAATTAGAACTAGCATACATTATATTCAGTTTTAGTCTTCAGGATGCTTGGAAAATAAATAGTTTAAACAACTAAAAACGACTGTGTCTCATAGCACTGTATATCATTATTAAACGCGAGATATTATGGGGAAATACGCTTTCTTCTAGTTTATGAATCATACATCGCATAACCTGCAGTACCAGTAGAATTATAACATACGAATAGTGTAAATGTTTACGACTTTTTAAGCCTACCATTGAAAACATTATTATTTGTTTTTAGGGAAATGAGTACGGCAAAATCGCAATTACCGTTGACTGACACGTCACTTTAAGAACTTACAGGCTTTTCTTAGCGAAATAGCATATGTGTCTGTCACTGCTAAACAACTTATGAGGTAACATAAGCAAATGCGCAGCATACGGCACACAACGAAATACGTTCGTGCGTCGGAGAGCAACAGGCAACGTGGATAATAACGAAGTGTTTGCTAAAGTACATAAGCATGTTAGATTCAATTAATGCAGTTGCTAGTGCTGTAGTGGAGATATTAAACATGTATACTCATACTATAGGTATTACGGCCAACGTATGAAATCTCCCGTCAGCGGGCAGAAGGTTACAAATAACACTACTACTTTTTATAATATTTCTTTACTTCTTTAAAAAGTTATGCTTTAAGTTCTGGTTTAAAATTATGAAAGATCCCTTATAATATCTTACTGAGCTAGTATACTTTTATAACCATGTACAAAACAGCACATGTTTTGTTTTACATACATAATAGATTCTTGTTAAACTACACAAATCACTTTTTGGTGCGACCTCTTACACCGTCCTTTCAATAAACACCACACAAAAGCTTTTCCAATACAAGACTGATACTATACCATTAAACAGCACGCTTCTCGGTAATGTTTACATGACACTTTACGTCACAAGTTGAATAACCTTGGATAGAAGCGTTCTGGCGGTGACTCCTAAGATTCGACCTGGAATTCTCTACCTACAAATATTTTTTTTGTTTTTTCTTTTAACATGGCGTACGATATATATGCACTTCAAGATTCATTTTACGTAATTTTCAAAAAAGTGATAATACCCAATTTAGTCTCTTTAGTACTCTGTACCACTTAAATAGTGGTAAAGTAGGTGACGTAAAAGAGCTAGCGGAAAGAAGGTGAAGCGAACGGGTTGATAATATCAAGGTTACCTTTTTAGCTCGCCAAACAATAAAAAAATCGTATTGCCTCGTCTGTGCGAAAACAATCTTGTCTACTTGTGGGTGTATTACGTTATCAGTTCCCCGTTAGGTACTAGTTAAATAGGTTTACGATTATACAATAGGGGTCGCATTAATAAACCCTGCGGTCGTGAACATTTCCGTAACATAACTTGTTTCAAGAGATGAAGAAGAAGGGGTAAGAAAACCATGACAGAGTGCTGTACCGTATGTATCTACTTGTTTAAATTAAGCAAATGAGAGACATTCTAAAATCATAGCTTAGCTTACTTATGTATTGCATAATCAAGAGATATTGCAATCTTTAATTACATGTCCGTGCCATTTAAACAGAAAATCAGCGTTCAGCTCAGTGTCTAATTTCACTTCTAAATGGCCTCGTAAGCGAAAGATAAAGTGGTTTAATTACAATGCGGCTGCACACGACGTCTTGCAAGTTGCAGGGAAACGATGCACTATAAAATAAAAAGAATTTACTTCCCATTTTCAGGCTACGTATTTTTATTATTTTTTCCTCTCTAGGCAACGTAAATTCCACTGTGTACTCTCAAAGGTAGAGTGGTAAATGTAATTTTAGTAGGCTCGCACGAGTTACGGTAATGGAGCAAACAGACATACGACAGCGTAGGGACGAAACTGATGAAGGTTCGGTTGTAAAATTTTAATTTGTGCTGGACGGACGTTGAGATGGATGTGTAACCTTATTTAAATATGTATCTTGTTATAAGAGACGCGTGGGAGCATGATAGCAGTTAAAATGTGACCTGTTTCCAAGTGGCAACAGCTTATAAGTAACGTTTGATTGACAGAAAAGCTTTAACATTAGAATGTTTCTGATTTCGTATAGAAATTCGTATATACTGTCTGTGTAATTAATCACAGTGTCGATATGGTTTTGGTTATGTTGTTTGTATTTTGTTTATTTCTATAATGTATTATTATCGTGTCATGTATATTTTATGTTGACAACTTTTTTAACCACCGTTTATTTTTTGTTATTGATAACTTAAAAAGTTCGTTGCACCCTTGCGAAGGTCTGTAAATTTTTCAACCTATGGTGTTCACTACACAGCAATTTTTATTAGAAAAAATAACAAACAAGAAGGTTTCATAAAATATGTTCATGAAAGTCTCTCAAAGTAGGAAATTAAAATTTATTCAGTAGTGTGCTGATCCTTGTAAATAACACACTTGGTATGTTTTTAAGACGTCACGAGCTTTTGACAGCATACTAAATATAAATTGTTATGAGAATTTCTGTTTTACTACAAAAAAATTGGTGCTAATAACAAAGAAATAGATGAATTGGCTACTTACCTGTATGAAAAGAATCTTACTACATATTTGGTGTCCCACAGTTCAATTCCCAAGATTGATATATAACTTACCTGCAACAAAAAAATTCCGTAAACACTGAGTTCCTAATTTATCTATATAATACATTTATCTTATGCCATACATATCTTCAGCGTTAAAATCTATGCTGCTCCTGAATGATAAATTAAATTTCAAAGTCAAAGTTCAAAGACTTGTCTAATGAATACGATGTCAAGTAAAGTCATACAAACTAACAACTTTGCTAAAGAGAATAACGGATGGTTACAAACTGAAGAAATCTAAAGTTTTTGAGCGAATTGATATGACAAAGAAGCTGGAGATGATGAGTATCTCTTTATTAAGATTTTGATAATGAGCTTATATAAATTAATTATACAAGTTAGAAACATCTCATGTGGAAGATCGAATACTGGTTTATGGTCGTGTCACTAATGGATACCAAAACTAAGAAATATCGGTAATTTTGTATTACCGACAAGGGAAGTGGTGTTTGTATTTTAATACAGTGAGAAACTGCGCTGCTGTATGCCCTAAAAATGTACCTACCTCACAAGAAGTTTTCTGTTAACTACCCTTAAAGAAGATGCATATCTAACCTCTGGAGATAAACGCTTTTTGTAATGCTCCAAAGAAAATTTTAATTTACTGAATGCAGGAAGTTGTGCATGTAATTGTCTCCGCCGCTCTGTAACCACGATGCTAGCAAATTTTAGCGTTGATCTTGTAATGGTGAAGCATCTAAAAACTTGAAAACCTTCTTGTAGTAAAAAAGTTTGAGATAGCGAAGAAAATAGTATATCGAATAGAAAATTATTGTGTCTATAATTCAAGTTCTACTTCTATTCAGTTATTACAGGAAGAATTAGATCAAAATCAGATTGTAAAAAATACTGTATCTAAGCTTGATGTTAAAAATAAATATTATTTTACATATCATTTAGTCTAAAATGTTCATTGACCCTTGAATTTGAATAGATCAAATCGCATTTAAACACCTGCTGACCAAAAAAGTTATTATTCATTTTCATATGATAACAAGATAACAAGCTTACGTTTTTCTATATATGCGTAAAACGTTGATATGTCGCCTAAATATTATTAATCCAGTTCGTTGACAACTCACTCTGTCATCTGTTCGTTATCGGGCGTGTTAGTTGTTGGAGCGTTAATATAACGCCATGACGTCAGGTCGTAAAGCACGGTATTAGTAAGCAACTTTCTTAATAAGAAAATATCCGCCGTAATCGAAAGATAAACCTAGCATAAATGATGAGAAATTTGACGCGCCGTGAAATAAGATTAGTGCCAAACTTGCAATAAATTCATGCAAAAATGAATATCTGGAAGCTGACAGTGACACTTATATCCAGGATTTTGCCTTTTGAGCCATAAGTAGAACGCAGTGTACGCGGCAGTTACCCAAGAGTATTGTGGATTAAGGTTAGCACTGCTTTTTGTTAAAGTATGTCGTTCTTATGATTACAGAGAAAGCAGAACATATCTTTGTTTGAAGCTCAATATTTATATGAACCATCTGTTTACGACCAAACCAAACCAACGGTATACAGGGTGAGTCAGGAGGAACGGACCAAACTCCTAGTATAATATGCAGATGAGAAATTTCTAAAGATCTTATACCTTCTAGTTCGGTTTCACTTGTATTTAGTAGTTTGCAAAACCAGATATGCCATGTTAGATATTGAAAAGCATTTGATTAGTCTGTCAGTTTATTATGATAGTGAGTGAACATTTATTGATAATTTAAAATATTCAAATATGGTGATTGATTATTGTTTTTGGAATGGAAGTGACATAGCTGCCTTTGCTTTGTCAACGGTTTCCATAACGGAGGTAGCCTATATATAATATATAATATATGATATTTTCCTTAAATTTGGGGGTATCGACCTTGTTGTTATTTATAATAGAGTGAACTCTTTAATTATTGCCAAGTTTTCGACTTTATTAAAGTCTTCTTCAGGGCTTCTGTAAAAACAGCACATAAATTACAGAATATGTGACACATTTAACTTACAGATTCTGAGATTGTTATAAATCAGCCTTTTACAAACACATGTCACGTTCTCTAACATACACCTATCTACGTATATTAGTAAGCCTTTGGTAAATTTTCTCCTTGTAATTTACATTACATGACACATTTAAAAAATAAAACAATACCAAAATTTTTTTGTCAAACTTATAATGTCAAGTCACAGTGCAAACGATGAAAAAACTTTCATATAACATCTATTAGATTAGCTCTTCACAAAAGTGACATCACCATAAAACGTGATAGATGTGCTCTAGCTGAGCATATTATTAATCAACGATCATAAGGTAGAATGGAATAACGTTAAAATTTTGAACAAAGAACAGCAAACCAACAAAAGATTAATTCTTGAAATGTACTACATTAATAGAACAGAAAACACCATCAACAAAAAATCAGACACAAATCAATTAACTAACATTTACACATATTTACTGTCTCCTGACCTTCTTCATTAAAATTCTAGCTATAAATTTGAACAGAAATGTATGTTATATGAAAGTTTTTCATCGTTTGCACCCCACAAGAAATAGTCTAGCAGGGTCAAATCTCACGATCCTGGTGGCCAATTTACGTCACCTCTGCGAGAGATAATCATAACTTCAAATCGTTCCTGCAGAATGCCCATCGTGGCGTTCGCTGTGTATAGTACATGTGGCCCGCGTCCATACACATAAAAGTGATTGTTTCAGATAAAAATATATATTTGTTTAGAAATAGATGCTTACGGGAAAAACGATGCACATTTGCATTAAAATATCTGTAATATTTTCAAAAACGCTCTTGTTTTATGAAAAGATTAATGTATATTTGAATGGTATTTTTAAAAGCAGAAATCGCATTTCGTGGTAAACTTATTCCTTTTTATCACTAACAAACAGAAAGCAGTCCTTTAAAAATGTACGTTTGGTTAATTCTAATTGTCATTATATTTGTATAAAAGTATCAAACAGTTTTCGTCCAAACCTTTTATTCTTTTACTTAAACCACTGAAAGTCTAGTTCTAAGTTCTAACCTATACTATGAACATATCAACACTCCGCACTTCCGCAGTCCAGCCCAGTGTTTATTCACATAAAAACATTGAGATCAACTTCAACATGTATGCAAGTGTGGTAAGTTTGCTGGAAGACTGGAGATTTCCAGAACTAGTACAAGTGTTCGAGGGTAAGTAAGTGGTAATCATTTACTATAGCGTGCCATCACCTATCGAGCTGAAATTTTGCATACCCCTAGAAAATAACCTTCTGAATACGAATCTGTAATCCGTTTACTGCGGTGGCGACAAGCTTGTGAAAAATACATGCTTATATACCGAACTTCTTTACGACGCGTGGTGTTATTCCGTATGCTATGAGTGTTTGGTTTTCTGTATATTGCACAAGATATAGGTAATAATAAAGACGTTTGACTTTAAAATATAATCGTTTTATTCTAAACCTTAACAAGTTTAAAAATAAAACACATACATTTTTATTATAACTACATTCTTTATTTAAAATTGAAAATATCAGTTGTTTAAAACAACACTATTTTATAGTTGAATTGAAAAAATCTGTTTTAAACCAATGTATCATAACTTTTAACCTACTATATACTTTTTGTAGAGGTTTATTATTATTATTTATTATATCCTTAGGTTTATTATGATAGTAAAGTGTAGTTTCCTTTCAAACTAATGAAGTGCCTTAAAACAAGTAAACAATCTTAAAGCAACCAAATTCTTACAGTAAATATATGATTTAGTTGCGGATATGGGAAACGTTCATGCATTTGAATTGAACATTCATGTTTCACTTCAAACAAACATTTTTATGAGTGTATGGTTCAACTAAAAAGAAATTAGTTGGCATCAGCCTGTAGCGCTCGCCTGTGACATTGATGGCCTTACCAAGGTCGTTTTCAAAAAAATAAAGACCAATGATGCCGCCGGCCCAAAATCCACACCATTGTGAAGTGGTGAACCTCGTGTGGGTTTGCGTATATATACGGCAATTTTGTTTGTTAACAAAGCGATTCAGCCAAAAATGAGCCTTGTCGCTAAGAATGATTTTTCGGCCAAAGGTGGGATCCTCTTCCAATCGTTGCGAAGCCCAGTTAGCGAACAAATAGCGATGTCTATGGTCAATAATTTTCAGCTCCTGGATCAGTTGGATCTTATACGGCGGCAGGCCCAGGTCTCGAATTTGGCCACCAAACGTTGGAGAGTCGACTTGAAGGACCACTGCGTCTTCTATAAAATGGGAGCTAAGCGCGCAATGTCTGCTCCACGGAACCCTAATTTTGATAATAAAGTTTTATCATTTGCACGTGTTGCTCAGTTGCGTAACTTGACATAGTGATTAAGCATTAGTGACAACAGCATTTTTACAGGCGCCGCTAAAACGATACGGCTGCAACAAGCTGTCAACATCGACGCGCCCATTTTGAAAAAAAGTAAAGTAATAAAATAACGGGTTATTAACAGTATTTGTCTGTTGCAAAACTATTCATGCAATACAAATCTTACATGGCAAATACAAACAAGGTAATATTAGATAGCTGTTTTACACTAGCTAACTAGAATATATTACAACTCCCCTCCTCTTTATTAAATTCAATTATTGAGATTATTATCTGGAAGTTGCTGCAAAGTAGTAGTACATTTATTAATTTGATTAATACGTCGCTTCTTAATAGGATAACAAATATTTAAAGTTACCTAACTTTTCATCTATTACTGCTTTTACCCAAGCCTTTTTATTTGAATTCTTAAAATCCCTGCAATACGCTTCCTCTCCCATTTGGAATGTTTCAAATCAAAATCCCTGCCTGATTTTACAATACTGCTCTTTATTGACATTATGTCAACAAATCCAATCTAGTTTTTTTATTAGTGCAATAAATCCCGCACCTTTATTAGCGTCATCCTTGATTGATTTCATCAAAGTATTTTTATGAGCTTTTATTAAATTTTCAGCTTGACCATTGCTCGACGGATGGCACATAGAATTTTATACCATCATTAGATAGAAATTCAGTAAACTCTGTGGAGGTAAATTGAGTTCCATTATCAGTTACCACCAAATCTGGAAACCCAAATTTTGCAAAACATTCCCCAAATTTCTCTACCATTCTTTCGAATTTACTTTTCCTACTACAAATACTTCAGGCTATTTTGTATAAGCATCTATTATTACCACCAAGACGTTTTTACCAAAAAAAGGGACCCAAATAATCACAATGTACTCTGTTATACACCCTAGTGACTTGTTTCCACGAGCTGCTAATAGCTTTTGGAAGATCTAGTCTTTGCTTCATTTCTCGATATCTTGGCCACCAAAAGTACGGCCTAGCCATTGTTTTCATTTTTACACTTCCTTTATGATTTAAATGTAATGCCCTCAAAGGGCCTTTTTAAACTCATACCTGTATATCCCCACATAATAATTCCTTTATCAGTAGATAACTCATCCTTTCTAACTACAAATGGTCTTAAACTTTCATATGTGTTGTTTTACACTCTCTTAACTCACTCTTAACTCGTAAAACAAATTCAAGCAGCAACTATTCATATCAATGCAATTTATAACTATTATTTATTTGATCACAACAGGCATGGTTGTATTTAACAAATTTATAATAAGTGGTGAACGCTAAATTTATTAGGTACGTTGCATAATTGGAATATTTTCATAGATGTAATATAATATATTCAAATTTCCTATCCAGACAACCTGCAAACTGTACATCAAACATTCCCAACGGATGCCTTGTTCCCAAGAGGACCTAAACCCTTTTCTCCAGAATTTCGAGTTAGTGAAAATCGATGTAACGAATCGGATTGCCTCAGTACAAATACAAACGTTTACGTGGGTAATCCGAACTCCCGGACGCTTATAATAGAGACAATACGTCACTCCGTCGGGACTGAGAGAAACAAAGCTGAAATATGACGGTACACGTAAGTAGAATAGAGCCCTAGTTCAAGGGGACAAAGAGAAAATAATAAAGGATGGATTTGCGAACGATGGATGGCGCTCAGCTCGTTTATCAAAGCATTAGTTGGCTTGGCAATCTGTATAGTGTTTCTCCGCGGGGTATTTACTAAGTGGGTATTTAAATATGAAATTGTCATAATAAACGTTTTTCAGTGTAGGGCAATGACAAGCAACTAAGCCAATTAAATAAGTAGACATCCCAATTCAAGAAAATAAAGAAAAACCAACGACGTGGTTCTGCTTTCAGACTGAGTTTGGCTATTAGTGGTATAAAAAAGTATTTGTACGTAGCAGTGGAAATATTAGAGTCATACATGTCGCTGTGACGGAATACACATTTGCACAGGTAAAAAGCGAATGCTACACCGAAAAAGCATGGAAGATGTAAGCAAATTTAAATTTAAAGGCTCCTGTTATATCGAATTCAGATGAAAATTGTTTCTCCGAAATATTAAGAGTAGTTGAGTCAAATAAGTAAGTGTTTAGTGTTTAAAAGCTTTCAAACACTTTTTCCGAATTATTCACGATTGAAATTCGTAGTAATTCGTGGCAAATAGAAAGCACCATATTGAAACCATAAAATGACTAAAAGCTCTGACTCTTTTTTATATCATTATTTAAGTAAAAGTGCAATAAAATATTGAAAATACATAATTTTAGTATTATATTACAATACTGAATATATCGCACTACATGCAATAATATAATAGTAATAAGAAGTTTATGTTAAAACACTAATGCAGTCCTAGTTTAGATTTTTTCGTAGCGTGTGTGAATGAAACGATTTTAGATGCTTATCTAAAATCAACAGAGACATACAATTTGTTTATTTATTTATTTATTTATTTGCACAAAGGGTGCTTCACAGGTAAGCCCAAAGATGGTAGCCACTAAAAAAATGCACATCTGTGTGGTGATAACATTAACAAGTTC
Source organism: Rhyzopertha dominica (assembly GCA_025024175.1). Classification (NCBI taxonomy): domain Eukaryota; kingdom Metazoa; phylum Arthropoda; class Insecta; order Coleoptera; family Bostrichidae; genus Rhyzopertha; species Rhyzopertha dominica. The sequence goes on from QCXZ01000064.1 coordinate 14,410,905, forward strand.
CTGCAGGATTCCACACAACTGAAGTAAAGTTAAACTTGCTGTGTATGAACGAATAGTACAAAGTTTTTTTATGAAAATTGATTTAAATTTTTCGTTTCTCTTATTAAGAATTCCATAATTTTGGGTTATTTAAAGAAAATGTCTATTTGTGTGTTAAACAACATTAATTTTATAGTCAAACATCATGCACAAGCATAGAACCTTTCAGAACAGTCCCATTGAAATTATTCTTACAGGAAAAAGTTCTAAAGTTTCTAGTGGTTGTGATACATCACTTGCTCGGATTTAAAAAAAAGCTTATTTTTTGCAGTAACTAAGATGAGTGCTTAAGTCTTTCTGGAACAAACTGCAATCTATCTATTTATTGAAGCAAAGATTTTCAGGTCGTCTACTATAGCAGATAATTGCAAAATGTAAAGCATGAGTTGATGTCGTTACGTATATTAAAAAAGTAAAGGGCTCAGGCTGGGCACATCCGATGAAGCCCATGCAATGAAGCAAGAACTTATGTCCATTTATATACACATATTTGTATTGGACCTTGAACGTAACGGGGTATCAAGGCCAGCTGGCTTATTTCGAAGCTTACGGTGATTTTATCAAATGCTTTCTAAAATCGTTGTACATTGAAGCTGAATATAATTACTGTATTCAGTGAGGATTGTTACTAGAGACCACTGAAGACAGAAGCCATGTTGCTCTGTAGCAATATGTGCCCTGGTCGCTTCAAACAAAGAGTTGTGGACAAGACGCGCAGGTACTTTACTAAAAATTTCCATTTTAGAAATCGGTTACCAAATTTTTATCGCAATTCTTAAAAACAAGAATTACCTTGTCCTTTCATCTTGTTTTTTCACTGGAGGAAAACATTTTTGTTTGAAATTATAATTTCTTTTTTGATGACTTTACTGCTGCTTGATTTAAAATAAATTTTAGCTAATTACAACTGCCTTACCACTTAATCTGGCGAATGGTAATCAGAGACGCCAGGTTCTCTACACATACTACTTAATTAAAAAATTATACTATCGTAATTACATTTTTATATTTCAATATGAAGGAACAGCCACTACTTATTATTTCCATATGGGACACTCGAAAAGCTAATTAAACAGTTTTGTTGTATATATCTTCAGCCACACCAAGGGTAGGCAGCAGTGTTTGAATTCACCTGAAAACCTCTGATGGCCCGTGTTTAGGTAGGTAGGTCTCCGCACATGAGAACTATATTGTCACTAAGATTGACTCAGGAGTCTGAATTTTACTAATAATTTATTATCAAGTTTAACATCTTTGGAAGGCAAATACACGCAGCACAAACAGAAGCTTCTTGTGTTGTGACGAAATCCCCTTACACTTTGATATATTATCGATAAGTTTTTTATTACCTTTTTCAGCGACTATTTTCAGTCTTCAGATTATCGACTACCAAGTCGATTGATTATAATTTCAGATTACTAAAGATAAGTTTAGCCATGCCGTTTGGAGTAGTGTATAAGGTGATCAAACGCCAGCCATCCTGATCGTATGTCAAGCACAAGTTTCAACAATACAAGGTAACACTTCAAAAGCTCTAAGTGGCAAACATACCTTTTCGAAATAACTTTAAAATTATGTTTTTTTTTATTTAAAAAAAACACTAAGAATTTTCATCGCAGTGCCAGTGTTTTTAAGTTCGTCAAACTGGATGCAACTAAAATCGATCGTGCTTGCCTTTAAGCAACTTCAAACCGTGCCGAGAATAACAGCTTTTTATAATGCCCTTCACAGTAAATTCTCCTTAAAAGTTGCAAGGATGCTGTCAGTTACCGTAAAGCTCTTGTACGAAGTCAACTAAAGACCCGAATGGTTCCAGCGGAGTTGGCCTGCGGTAATAGTAAAAAACAAGGTTGCCTGCATGTTTCTATGCAGGGATCTGAGAATATATGTAAATCCCTATGCATTAATTTACACATTGTTCTTTAACATAACCAGTGTTCGCAGGGTGTTACACCGGTTAAAAATAATTAAAATCACTTCTAGCCATCAACATTAATAAAATAGTGAAATGAATTTTATAAGCTTGGTGAGTTGGCTTACTTCCATTTAGTGTTAGTAGAGCAAGAAACGTACTGTGAGAAAAATTTTGTAGCTACAACTAAAAGAAAATGGAAGGGTATTTTTATAGTTAGACTTTCTTATTTGTAAAATCCATCTGCAGTTGATGGCCCATTTTAAATAGCTATTAGACGTTTAGATTTCACAAAAATCTTTTTTTATGTTATCAATTTAGCAAGAGCAATTTTAGATCATTCGGCACAAAGTTCAAAGGGAGATTTACTAATTTGTTGCAGGGTKTCATCATCAGTAGGGTTCTTAGCTATTATTATTCGTTTTATGTACTTATAATCATTTTCTCAGCAGACAGTAAAATGTATTGCATTATTTTTCTTAACGGTGGCCAGATAGATTATACAGAGTAAATTTCAGATTTGACACTACATTCCTTTATTCTTTATCCCCGTGGTTAGGCGATTAGTTTGCCGAAAAAGTATATATGTGTGCAAGCGGTAATTCTTAAACATTTAGCGGTGCAAGACGGGACATAAATAGAGTATCCAGGTATTAATAAAAATAAGGTTGAAATAGCAAAAACGTAAATTAATGTTTCGGTACAGTTTCATTTTATACCTCCTTATACACCCTATGCAGGCAGAATTGGGGAAGCGAGTCTAAAATTGGTTCCGAAGAAATGTGTCATTTCTAGCATGTATTATGTCTTACTTCAAGACCCATTGTTTCAATAACTCCTGATGATGAAATATAAAATTTATTTGGTCTTAAACGTGCGCATTTGCTGACCCGACGACATCGTCTGACAAGAACAAACGAATTCTCGACAACTCTTCAACACCGCTACAAGTGGAAACAAGCACCACCAAATCCAAGTGTTAGAGACGCGGTACTCATTAAATTTCAGGTCCCTCACCTTCTACTGAAGTTAGCAAGAGCTACTAGAGTCCCATGGTGGCATTAATGGTTTGGTAGCTGTTACTTTGGTGAACGGAAACAAACAAGACTATCGGTGATAACGTTGTGCATATACGAATATTAATTAAAAAAGATGTCTAACAATAGATAAAGAAAGCTACAAAAGCAGTAAAGTCAACATCAATCTGTAGAAGTAGCCATCATTTAACAGATAACTGTAACTGCACTGTTCTATTTTAATTAATTTCAAACAAAACGATAAACTTCAAGAAAAACGTAAATGAAACATTTGCGCTAATCTGTCTTAGATAAATGAAAATAAAGAGGCAATCAATTAAAAGCTTTCCAAGCATCGGAAATTATTGACAGGCTTATAACTGCAATCAAATTAATCATTCGACCGGCACGCAACAACAGCACACTGAACGCTGCATCCACTGAAGCTGAAATTCCGCAGAGAAATCGTGGGGAAGTAACGCGGCTGTTTAGAACAGGCGTGCTGCTGCTATCCTGCTGGGATCTCTGGGTTCTAGTAATGCTCAAATGTGCTCGTTATTATCAATTCTGGTTATAAGAAAATATATAGATAAATAACTATAGAAGCGTGCAATTCACTAAAACCATATAGGTATGCAATCACGGTGATTATCAAATTTTTAGGTATCTTCTGTAGGCATTATAGTTAAATATTCTAAGAATCTTTAATATAAATAGCTTTTTGTGTTCATCGATGATGAGAAAACGTATACATCGATGAAATATACTTTGCTTGATGTATGGGATTATTGATGACAGATTTTATACCAGTACCAATACCAATACCTAGTGGAAATACTAGTTGCCTTAACTTACACTTTTCAGGAAGAAAACGACTGGACATTGTGATACACAATTGCCATAAATTAAAAAAAATGAAGCATTACAGGAACAAAAGCATAAATCATATAAATTTAATTCTAATGTAACTTTAAAAAAATATATAATTCACACTTTAGCCAACAAAAGTCAGTTTATACTTAAAATATGTTTTTAAAGTCAAAAGGAATGTTGATGACAACTTTAAGAATAGAAGGATACGATTCTCTTTTCAATTATAATAATATGTTTGAGTTAAAATATACTGGTGGTGGAGTTACATATAAGAAAGGAATGGTTATAGTAACCTTAGCACACGAGTTTTTCTTTGTTTTTCATTACAAATGCATACACGGTAATGACACGAATTGAAGAAGACTAAAACCGGCATCCAACTATAAAGCAATATTTATTATGCAGAGTAAACAAATATTTACTAAAATTCACTTCATTTGTGAAATGTCATCATCTGCGGGATTTCAAAGAGTTTAAAAGGATCTTCAATTTGACATACCACTTAAGGTTGTACCTCAAAAATTAAGAAAATACGAACCTAGGGAGTTTTAAATTATTTCAGCTCCCAGGTGCAACTAAGCACCCACTGGTGAACGAACGATATTTGCCTGAGAAACCGAGATTTTTAGAATCTAAATACAATGAAACTCCTATTAAACAAGAAAAGGTTTAAATTTTACGTTATTTGCCTCTAGTGCCTTAAGGCATTGTTACGATATATTTAGGAGCCCAACATAATATTTCAAGTTACCTATTTCAGTTGTTAGTACATAAAGACGACTACAAACTTCATCGAAGTAAGGTTTGTGTTCCAGTTTCCAGGATCTGCCCACTTCTTTCAGTTCCAAGAAGCTAATTACCATTGCACAAAGCGAGTAGCTTATTGTTTTACTCCGTGTATATCGCCTAGACGAGGTAACTAGTTCAAACAACAGCTTTAGACGTGATAAAGGAACCGTAACTTTAACCTTTGCAACAAGGGACACAAAACGGAGAGATTGCATTTCTGATTTACGTCAGTATGACTCGCAGATTAATAATAAAACAAGGCAGTAGAACGTCTGGCAATGCAATTCTGAAACTACAGCATCTCCAATGAAGGTGTCGACGCGTAGCCCAACAAAATATTTTAATGTCTTATCAGCTAGCTCAGTTATATGTACTTTTAAACTTTAAGCCTTAAACCAGTTCATAGATATCTACGTACCTAAAAGTAAATTCGGTTTTTCACTATATCCGAGTAGGTATACACTGTCTATTATCAATAAAATCAGGTTGAATACTAAGTACAAACAAATTAAATTCTTCTTCTGCCTAGAGCGAGTAAGTTGTCTCAGAAAACAAATCGAATTAAATATGAATTTGGAAAAACATATAAGTATATTATTAACGCTTGTCAACAACTATGAGCTTTTATTCGGAAGGTCCGTCAACGGCTTCGGACATTGGAAAGGATTCGCAGCTCGCTTTAGTATTTTATATGATGGAGATGGTTGTAAAGATATTAGTGGAACTTCCTAAAATAAAATGAACTCCCGCTATAATAGAAGTGTTAGGGGCCCTGTTAATGTAATTAATATATTCACAGTTACAACGAATGACGTCACAAAGGCCAACAAAAAGTCCAATTTCACCGCCGATCCTGATTATCTAGTTAGAAATCTTGTGTTTGGTTGAAACTTTTGTGTTATCTACACAAACTGAAAACTGAGAGGAAGGAGCGTTGCACACTTTATCACATATTATCTGTAATGGAAGCGGCTATGTTGAATGACCAAATATGACTCTTATTTTAGTTGATTGTAGTGACCATTGTCTTCAGTTTGGAAGTTTAACAGATTTAAGCAGTTCAGTTTTAGTTGCTTTAAACATTAATAAGTGTGGTGAAATAATTATTTTGGGTGTTCTAGTGTAAATGAATATTATTACGATTTATTTAGATAATAATTTGGTGAATGGTGTAATTCCGGTATAACAGATATGGTTGATTGGTTGTGGTTGTTCCCTGGCACCAATAAATAAAAATTTTGGAATAGATTTTCGTAGCTAAATTTGTCAACCACGTAGAAATAAAAGAATATTTTGTTTGAATGGAATTCTAAGGTTACGATGTATGAATCAACATGTATGTATGCATAGTAAACCAGTTACCGTTTGTATAGTGATTTTTTTCTAAGTTTTTCACACCCACAAAGAAAAACCTCTTCAACATAAATTTGAAATCCGTTTGTTGCCATCGCGTCCAGTATTTGAAAAATCCGTGTTTATATGCGGAACTGTCGTACTGCGCTGAGTGTTATCCATCCTATTAGAAAACTTCTAATATTTGTCTTATTCTTAAGTATGGAAAAAAGGCTTGCATAAAATAATACAGGCCTGTAATTAAAATTTTAAAATTTATCTTGGCAGAATCTTTATCTTTCTAGTTACCTTCCACTATTAATATAAGTTTGTACTATAAAGTACTATCATAACTAATTTGTGCGAATTCACTCAACTAATCTCTACAAATTTTGTAATAAGTGTCAGACCGATGTAGTGATTACTGATTTGTCGAAAGCGTAGATATTATAAATCAGGAGCGGTTAATGTGTGAGCAGGTATATAAAGTGGGTTTATGTAATGACTTGTTGTAGTTGCTTCATTCGCTCATTCGGGGTAAAACTCAATATGTTGAATACAGAGGGTACCGCGCTTTAGGGTACAGCTTATCCAGTGGAGTAACGGAGAGCTCAAACTTGGGACCCATTTTGCTTGGATATTTCTTAATACTATGTTTGATATTTTCAGTTGTTATATGTTTGTCTGCATGTGCTGGTGAATTAAAAATGGTTCAGACCGTGAAAACTACCACCGATTCTGCATGCTAATTTAACAAAGTTTATTATGTGGTACTCAGCTGGTCTTGAATATAGGTGTAATGTAAATGAAACACCTAAATATTATAAAACCAAATTTTATAAGATTATCATTTAGATTATTGATTATTGAAAGGATCTATTCTTCTAGAGATCTTAGCATCATATTAGACACGACGTTATCATTTGTTACAGCATTACACATAAGTGTAATATATATATAAATATATTAGCGCACTACTAAAATGTTGGGTTTATTAACCGAAGTGTTAGAGGTTTCACAAATGTAACTCCTTATCTAAATTCGTTAGGAGTAAACTTGAATGTGGGTCCCTAATTTGGGCACCATACTATGCAATAGATTGTAGATTCTCTTGGGAAAATACAAAAGTCTTTGTAAGCAGCTGTTCCGTGTGTGATTTAAGAATTATCCGCTTCCACATTACCCAACACACCTGCTAATAGTTAAATTCCAGCTCCAGTTATTGTTATTATTATTATTAATAATAACATTATAATTATTGTTATTAGTGAACAACACAATATAAGGTTTCACCGAGGGTTTCACAGTTTGAAGCTGTTAGGTTTGCACATAATGGTGTAGCTTTTGTTATTCACGTCAAATAGTAACTAGATATCCTTACTACTGAAAAGTGATCCTACAGTTCACCGGTAGAGGCAGTGGAAAAATTGTGTTCAGATTGCTTCCGATGGATTGATGTATTATTCGATATCTCCATAAATCTGATTCCCGTACTCTCTCTCTCTCTGTACATCAATCGTTGAAAAAGCCCGGGTTTCCATTTCCGGAACGAGCGGATGATTTAAATTAGCTATTATATCACGAAGTGATGAATAAGCAAAACTAGAAATGTAAACAATGCAGTTTTATTATTTCCTGTGAGCATCTAGGTCAGCACGGTATCATCTACGCAAAAAATGTGACGTTATGCACCAAAAATAAAAGTTGTGTAGATTAAAAAAAAGTGCCACAATATTTCGCCCAAGTTTAAATACTAATTAGATTATTCGTCTTCGAATAGCTTTAAACGCGCTATTTATGGGTCTATTATAGCGCAAAATGGATAAATAATTGCTACAAAATGGACCATGAAACCAAATGTGTAGCCATTCCGTAACACAAATAAAATATTTACCAAAAAACCAGTAAAACTTTAAAAATTTACACAACTAAAATTTGAAGTAGTATATACATGCCTTTTTAAATATTGGTAGTACTTATTCAAACACTTTTAATCTGTAAAGAAAATTTTCCGAAATGGTTGGAAAATGAAAATTTTCCACCATCTTTTACGTATAAGCTCGAATTTGGCCCTCCCTAACATTTTTCGACGATTTCGAAAATTTTCCTTTAAAGATAGATTAAAGGTCATTCATTAAGAACTATCGATATTCAAAACGGTATATAATTCCTGCTTTAAATTTAAGTTGTGTAAATTTGGAAAGTTTTATCGGATTTCCGGTATATTTCGCAAAACATTAGAGGAAAGTCGGAAAAAGATATATCATAACAGACTAGATCCACATACCATATTTCATTCCGATAGCTCGAATAGAAATTAAAATAATTGAAAAAATTCTATCATTTTTCGTTCTCCGACAACGGCTCTCTGAAGATTGACATTTATTTATTTACTCCAAATTTGGAGGAAACATGGCGGCACCAATAGAAAAGTTTGGCCACCGTAGGCCACACTGTGCTTATAGAGTCAGTGTTCAGGCTAGATCTTTTGATTTGAATGCAAAGATGGACATGTACTGGCATCTATCTAGAGAACCAATAAAACACTAGTGGCAATAAGATCGAATAGGAAAAAAAGGACAAGTCAGTCACAAAAAGATCACCGGCGTGTGTGTGCGATGCTAATTTATTGCAAATGTTCGCGATCGCCCAGTTTTTAACTGAGTGTATCTAACAAAAGCGGGTTCTTCATTTCCATCTCCTTATTCTTCCCAACCCCCTAAAGAGAAGAGGAAGTCAGGAAAACTGGGGTAAGTGCGCTTTTCTTTTCACTATTATAATCACGATCTGGTGCATAACTAGTCAGTGTAGCTAACATATAACAATATCATCTGTTTTGATCTCTGGAAGTCCTCATTGTTTTGAAAACGTTTCAACTTTTTATGAAACTTTTTTATCAATTGATAAATCTAATTGTTTTATTAGTGAAATAAAGCGGATATTTTATGTGAACTTTTCTCTTATAGGAACATAATCATTCATAATAAAATTAATTGCTTGATAATATTTAAATACTGGTAACTTTTCGCCAAATCAAACAATTGCATCAAATCGATTTTCTGTACACATTAGATAAGCAAAAGATAGGGATACGTAACTAAGTATTTGGTGCATTATAACGAAAGTATTACCAAACACGAATGGCCGCCATTTAAGGGCGCCTTAGGACTTGTCAAACACCGTAGATTTTGCCTGATTATTCTGAAACATTAAGGTTTTCCCCAAACAACGGCAACTGAACAACATGGTTTTATGTGTATATTTCAGGTGTAAAGGTTAGAGTGGAAAAATCGTTTCTAAAATTTGGAAAATAATTCAATTCACTACGTGCTTTTAGTGGTGTAGGTCACCTTTTCTTATTTCTGCTAAATAGATACCCTATACGTGCTAATACGCCACTGCCTATTGGTGCCGTTTGGTAACACTTTAGCTTATTATTAATTTTGCGTTTCTAAGACATAGAGAGAGAGAGAGCAAAAATCACCTTTTCTAAAATTTAACACATAAGGTGCTGCGTCTTATAGTAGATCATTTGAAAAAGAGCAAGTGAATAAAAATTTGGTTTGCACCGTGATGTGAATCCTGAGTTACCGGTGGTGTTTGCAAAAAAACTAGAGTATTGTTACAAACAATTACGTCTAGAAATTTATTGTTAGAACTTTTCACTAATTTAAATTGCATTAGTTAACGCGACTGAAGTGTATTTATGAAGACGCTTGATTTAGTCATGGATTTAATACATTTCTAGTGATTGGCCTTGGGTTTACTTTGTAGTATGTAACATGTACACGATATCAAACAAATTCAGCCATATTATCCATCTGTTTAGATATATTCTTTCTATTACGTATCTTGCACAAATGTAATACATCCTGAACCGCAAACTTCTAGTATGTATAAAATTTATTGACAAGTCGGACGACGCTGGACGATTAGCTTTTGTTGACAAGATTGCTTCCGTCCGGAATATTCATATCCCAGCACACGAAGCTTGAAATGAAATTCACACTCCTGTCAATATTTGTCCACCGTCGCGCTTACGAACTGCAGAAAGTAAACATACAAAATCACGAAACTACCTCCTGGGATATAAGGCCACGGCGAGCTAGCTTTTCAACACTCATCTTGTTAAAGTGCGTGGAAATGCTGCGACTCCCTTAGTACGGGAGATGTGAGAGTTGTTATAGAGCGTCATAATGCGGGCGTCTTGTTAGCATGAGAAATTCCTTCCAGTGTGGGTATGCTACATTATTTCTCTCCACCAGAGCCAATTTACAACGAGGCTCCGGAGGTCTTTGTTACCGTTATCCATTATCAAAGCAACTACCTTCTCGATATTCTCATCAGGTCTCGCCACATTAAGGGTCATCACTTCTGACATACGCGACGAGCTTCGGCGAATACCACTTATCGCGGTAAAAGACAAGAACCATACTTAAACCACACAGAAATTTTTCTACACGTGGAAGTTCCTTCCGAAGTAACTTGTAAAAAGAATCTTACGTTAAACCACACCTATTTGTAATTTGTAAAGCTAATAATTCTCGATTATTTATCAGCACTTTTCAGGCTTATACTTGGTAATTTTAAAAGCAGTTTGTCCACTGGATAATTATGACCATGGGAATCAGCTAGGCTGGCCGAAGGGTACTGAATAATTAAAAAAGGCTTCACAAGTTCTTTTCCGTGCACCATGTCTATGTTATGAGGTCAGTACCTGTTATATACCTACGACAAGCTGTTAGGTTTATAAATAAACAGAATCATATTAATAAACCTTTACTTACTGGGTTATGTCAAGCTACATTATTTTGTGCCTTTTCTTTTGCGACAGACAGAGTAGATCCATTAATTCATATTAGACCTTAATATAACGGATAAAAGATAAATACTTAATCCAACACCTCGCGTTGAAGAGTTGTATACATTATTGTTTTCATATATAAATAAAACTGTCAATTTAACGATTGCTCTGTGAAAGTTATATAGATACGCAGAGGGGATCGAAAGTGAAGGATTTCGCCCGCAGCCAAGTTTTGTGGCTTGACGAAGGAAGACCTTAATTTTTTAAGAGGGTAGTCTACTTTCGGCCTGACGTGCGTATAATGTTTTAGGCACAAACTGTAACTGAAAAGAAAATCAAACAAATTCAATATATTTACTTATTAAAGAATTGTATACGCTGGCGTTAGAATTAAAAGGTGGTGTTTGTCGTTAGTTAGATTCATCTGTAAATGAATGAATCAGTAAAAGCCAAAATTGATAACTGTGTTGACGCCACAGGACTATACAAGGTCCGCCACCTAAAACTCCCCAGGCTCGTATTTTCATTATTTTTTTAGGTACAACCTTAAGTTATATGTCAAATCGTAGGTCTTTTCAAACTCTTTAAAAATGCATAGTGAGTGTCCAAAGTTTTTTTTGCCAATTATAWTATCTTGCAAATAAAGTTAATTTTTATAAACATTTTTTACCTTATTCCGTATAATAAATATTGGTTCATAGTTGGRTGCCGACTTTTGTCTTCTCCAATTTGTGTCATTATAATATATTTATGCGTAATGTTTACTCCTTGCTAATAAAAAACTCGTCGCTTCCATATTCTGTTAATAGTTAATTTTAAGTGTTAATTAAACAGCTGTAGAAATTATGCGTGCATCCCCGTCGCTGCACACAAAACCCCAAAATTTAAAGTAACTTTGATATAAATCACGTACAAAGTTCGTTATAAAGAGAGAGGCTGGAAAACAATACCCTGCGAGGAGGCTAGTTTTGTTTTCTACATTTTGCACTAGCCTCATAGCAGAGTATGGTTTTCTAGCCTCTCTCGCTTTAGAACGAACTTTGTACTTGATTTATTTGAAAGTTGTTCTAAATTTTGGGGTTTTGTGTGCAGCGATATGTATGTAGGTATAATTTATACCTTAATAAGCTGTTAAACTAACACTTAAAAATTATGCTCGAGAACTGCATTCGTTGCAGAAATAGTCGTTGGAGGACGTCTGCCGCTTTTAAACGCCCACAACACAGTGGGCTGCCGTTTAGATTAGTTCTCCACAGAAACGAGTGGATGATGCCGTATTGTCACTAGATAGCATGGTATCATCCACACTGTAATTCTCGCAAACACAACGGCTACCTTGGCGTATATAAGGGAAGCCAGATGTATGCCATGTTGTCTGCGTTGGTCGTTGGTACTGTAGCTGTGCTGAGGAGGCTTTATAAGCCGAAACAGATGTCCACAGATTGTTTTGACGCAGGCGACATGGCATAGACGTAATTATTGTGCTTGTGAACTGCATTCGTTGCAGAAATCGTCGTTGGAGAACGTCTGCCGGCTTTTAAATGCCCACAACACAGTGGGCTGCCGTTCAGATTAGTTCTCCACAGAGAAGAGTGGATGATGCCGTATTGCCACTAGATGGCATGGTGTCATCCACACTGTAATTCTCGCAAACACAACGGCTACCTTGGCGTATATAAGGGAAGCCAGATCTATGCCATGTTGTCTGCGTTGGTCCTTGGTACTGTAGCTGTGCTGAGGAGGCTTTATAAGCCGAAACAGATGTCCACAGATTGTTTTGACGCAGGCGACATGGCATAGACGTAATTATTGTGCTTGTGAACTGCATTCGTTACAGAAAACGTCGTTGGAGAACGTCTGCCGGCTTTTAAACGCCCACAACACATTGGGCTGCCGTTCAGATTAGTTCTCCACAGAAAAGAGTGGATGATGCCGTATTGCCATTAGATGGCATGGTATCATCCACACTGTAATTCTCGCATACTTCTTATCAACCTATTCAACAGTTATCGAGCTATGGAAGGAATACGTTCACTTGGTCTGTCTAAGTACATCTAGAATAGAATCACTTATAAGTTTCTAGACAAGATCTTATAAATAGTAATCACGAATTGGTGCAGTTTTTAGCATCGTCCAAAATAGTGAGGTTGAATGTCAATTAACTTAGTTTGTCTCACATTATTGCCCGTTTTGCTTCAAGTATGTTCTTTCCTATCCACACAAAGTTAGACTTCTGCCGCTCCAGTTTAAACGTGAGTTGCACTTTCAATTACTTTATTTGAAACTCTTACCTAAAGTTTGCTAGACGTGTGACAAGAATCTGTGGACTCGAATTTAATATTTAACGAGACAATTGGTTAACCGAGAGAAACTGGACGGATCCTATCCCCACGTGAATTCTGCAGAAGTAATCGTAAACATATCGTTGCTTGTGTGCAGATTACAGTGACGGTACGTGGACTCATGAATATTTAAAATCTCATTATTTCCATGAAGCGGAAGGCTGCGCTTTCTTTGAAACACTTCTGGTGGCGGCAGCGTGACGATTGTTGAAATGCTCGGAAAATTCTCGGCGACTAAGCGAGACAACGAAGTTTTAGTTTAATTTCGGCGACAGTCTTGTTTCTCTTTGGAGATACGTTCTTCCGGAAACTTTCAAGGAAATGTTGCCTGTAACTTGTGACCGTGGCGCTATTGGATGAAATCATTGCTATTCCCTTATGAATTCCACCGTACGAGTTCATATGACTACTTTCTGTAACTACAAGAACTAAGGTAAAGAATCACTTCGCAGAATTCATGGACCTACTTTGTCTTTCGAAATGCAAATTATTTAATTATTTTAACATGAGTATGTATGAAATCAAATTCCTTCTCACACAAATACCTCGTAAACTAAATAGCAGTTAACCATGCATGTATATTGTATACCACAATGTTGTGTCCATTACATGTTGTTATATAAATGATGATATTTCATTTTAAAAATAATAGCAAAAATTAGTGTTAAAAATTAGACTCGTATCTTCATTGATTTTAAAAGTGGGGCGCTTTTAGAAGTAGAAACTCAATTACTCATTTATACAGCTACCGACTGCAATTTCCAAAATGTTTGCATCTTTAGCAGCAAAAAAAGTTTGCCATAAAGATGCAATAAAAATACAACATACTGTCTTATACAACCGTTTATTTGAATTTTGCAAACAAGTACACTAAAATATGCTGTGGAAGTCCTTGTTTTTTGTATTTTCACTTATTATTTTACTATTGATATTATACCTGAAACATGGCCTTTCAGAAGTAATAAGTTCTTGATCCCGTTGATCTACTGAAGAACTTTGAACGAAGAGGCAGCCATAAGGTTTGAGAGTCTGTGTAACCATACGTGACAGTGGTAGTAACCATTAGGGGATGTACGAGTTCATACCGCTATAGTGAAAGACTGGTGTTCCTCCCAGGTGTAAAGTTTATTATAACGTATGGGATTGATGTTTCCCCAGCTAAGTAGGCGATAACATACGAATACCTGCGATTGTGTTTTATGTTAAACTGAGAACAAGAAAAACTTATAATTGATATTTTCGTAACACGCACGTTTATGTGCTAGGGACCATTGGAGATATGCAACATCTACACCGCTATACAAGTGGTCGCAGACACCAGCACCTGCACTGTCCACTGAAGCTCAAAAATTCTAGCCTAGCTTTACGAGGCCAAAAATCAATAGGAGTCTCGTGCGAATATGGTGCGAAGACGGGTATTAACAGATTATTAAATGATTACTGAGGCTCTAACCTAGGGGTCTCGTAATGTACCAGGTTAGGACGTAACTCGAACCGGCAATTATCGGTTTGTTTCAGATACTACGTGGCGTGTGACGTTTGTGACAACMTWWTTTTTATCTTAACTTGATAACTACTGGCATCTTTCATAATCCCGTTAATTTCAGTTTTAAGCGGGGTTGCGAATGTTTAGTCGTAGACTAGTGGTTTAAGTGGGAAAGTTTTATTAATTTTTAAGAAGAATTTTGTGGCGTTTACAAAAAAACAATTGAACATCAATTTACCGAAATATTATATACAAGTTTGTCATTTTAAATAGAACGATCCTATTTTTATAGCTCATTCGATTAAGGGCAAGGCTCTAAGATGTTCCCATCCTACAGTTCATTTGTTTTCGAGATATTGCATGTTGAACAATTGCTGTTCAGTCTACAATAGCTAACTTTTTATTTGACATCGTAGACTAGTGTGGTAATAGGGGCATTTTCATGATTTTTTGAGACGAATGTTGTCGTGTTTAAAAACAATTAAAAGTCAACCGACTCCACTACAAGTTTGTTATTTTAAATAGAACGACCATTTTTACAGCGCATTTAATTAAGAGCATCTAATTAAATAAAAAACCACTACAGTACTGTACTACTGTGTTCTAACCCACAGTCATCTGTTTTCAAAATATCGCGTGCTAAATAACTGCGGTTTACGACACAGTCAGTCAGTTAATGTTCAATTGTTTTTGTGCTAGAAGCATTAAATTTTGAAAAAATCGAATACGTTTCCGTTTAAACCACCATTCTACGACTGCAAATAGAAAAGTTAGCTATTACAGGATGTTTCGTGTATAGCAATTATTCACTATGCGATATCTCGAAAACAAATGACCGTAGGGTAGTGGTATCTTGATAGCTTCTTGTTTAATTCGACGACATGAATCGAATGCGCTATAAAATGGGGTCGTCCTATTGGAAACAGATTTGTAGTCGATATCTCGGTCATATGATGTTCAATTGCTTTTTTTCTAGACACCACAAAATTCCTCTCAAAAATTAATGAAACTTCCTCATTTAAATCAATATGCTGCCACGTTGAATAAAAAAGTTAGCTATTATAGAGAGMTACAACCAATAAGTGTGGGATATATCGCATTTAACTTGGGAATAATTTTAAGCGCCTTTACAAAATTTTAATTTGGCCCCAAGATTTGAGATTGGTAGGCACCGCTTCACCTGGTATTTGACCGAATTTGATACTTTATACCCTTACATTTAGCATAACGTATATTAGTGTCAAATTAATAACGTCAGAATGAAAATAATTTATTGCAAGTTAAATTGATTGTAAAATTTAAATGTATGTAGATTTATGCTTCTTTTTGTAGCCAAGGGTCCGATGACGAGGTTGCATTAATTACCTCGAAACCGGTCAGGAATTTGGAGATAAAGGAATTGGTATATTCACATCAATAATAACGTATATGGTTGAAATTTTAAACTCCTTAAACAGCTAAATGGCTAACCCATTACTCACTAAATATTTTCTTTAATAAAGTCGTCACTACCTACCATACTTGGATGCTTTCCTACTGAAATGTCATAAGCTGGCAAGGTCATTAATTAAAAAAAAATAAAGTCTGTATAAAGCTTATTTCCATCGTCGATTCCCCTAAGAATTATAACCACTGCAAGGTCCCCATTGAGCCTCTCACCCTTGCAATGGGTCAGAAGCCGCCGCTGCCCTGTGATGGTCAGAAATTCACACCGCATGTGCTAGCTAGCATCGAATTATGTTTAGTACAGAAAATACACAGTGAGGGTATGAAATAGGACGAGAAATAGAAAATAGAAGGTTAGTGAAAGACAGAAGGTAGATATTTAACCCTCACAGGTATATTCAACATTCAGGTAAGAACAGGCCGACAAAAATGTTTCAGTGCTGTAATTCCCTTATTGTTTTGTTTTCGGTTTTGGTGGACGATATCTGCCATAGCCTCAGATTAGTTTCTTCCCATTTATAGAAAGAGCGATATTTATATAGTACGCCACCTATCTGCTTGGATATATTATTTTGACCAACTAACATCTATTAAAACTCTTGGCTGTTGAGGGCTTTTTGCAGCCTACAAACTTCACCGTTACAAATCATTATGCAAAGCTATAAAACATTGTTCACGCAGAGGTTTATTTTCCACCCCTTATACTGCAAATACAAGTTTATTCAATTCGTTGCAGTGCTCATGCACCTAAACATTATTTATTTCCTTATTATGCAACTTGGAATGGAGTGTCATAAACATATAGAAGCCCAGGCGCATCTGGGACATACGAACACAAAATCCGGCAGTCCCATTTGTTAAAAAATTATTACGTCGTTCGGCTGAGAATAGCTCATCAATCTTCCAGAAAAAGAAAACTTCTTAAGTATTCGCTATAGCGGCTTCGAAAGTGTAAAACATAAACAGCGGTTAACACGGCTACGATGATGGATGGCGCACTTAGGGATTTCCGTCTCGGAACTGTTATATAAAATAATCCCAGCTATAACTATTTGTAATAAATATATTTTTAACATAATGTCACAATCCATATTGTTTCTTCAGAAACAAAGTTCAAAACATATTTATCGTTTCTTTATAGGAAATAACAACCGCAATTTATTTCAGCATGCGCTATAAATAATACATCACATTTGAATGCTGTGGTATTTGAAGGCGGCCCTCATGTTATTACAGTTGATAAAACAATGCAGCATGATAAAACTGGAGCTCGTTCGAGGCAGCAGGTTTTCATATCCTGAGAGGAAATGCATTCGTTCAAATAAGGGGTACTCCTTTAGTAAAACATTAAATTACTGTTGGTGAAAAAACGAAAATTCGAAGTACGAGTGATACAAAAATATTTTACCCTAAAACTGATTTCCACAATTTTTTTCCACTACTATAATAAAAGTGAGACAAGGAAATCACACAGTGTTAGAAAGACCGGCAAACACCGCTACTATTGTAACAAGAACAACATCTGTGTTTCATTGGAGAGATATTCAATTCAGATAATACGACAATATTCATCAGTATAATATGCAAGCTGTTGCACACAATTTCTGATTGTATAAGTTGTATTGTTTTAATTAACACAGTTAAGCTAACAACTCATCACATCTTATCATAAATATAGGCAAAGGCGTTATGATACCAGATGAATGTCACTATTTAATAACTCATTTAACACAGTTAAACATTTTTTGACTACGTTATACCACTATTGTAAGGACCAATTTACAAATAAAGCTACTTCTGTTGCGACCTTTCTGTCATCGTTGGGCTGTTCTATCCAGCCATAATATTTTAACGTGGACATGACTGATACGTTGTAGAGAAAATTATGACGCTTTATACCTTAAAAATAGTGAAAATTTTGCCTAGTACTAGGTTAGGATATGCATCACAAACTGTTAAAATTATTTTCATGTTTTTTTGGCACCTGAAAAACAATATTGTTTGCTTAGTGCAATCTGCATATTTACACTTTTTCGGGATAATATTTATTTAAAATTAAAGTATAATGAACATTTTATGAAGGTACTGATACCTTTCTCAAATATGCAACCGTTAGGCTTCCAGCGCTTGCACATTTCGTGGTTTTTCTTTGCACACCTGATCTTTTAAATGAGCTCAAAGGAAAATATCCACAATACTTAAACCAAGCAGCAGGACATTCGATGGTTCTCTGGACGTCCTATCCACCGACATGGGATGATGTTTTCTAGATACAGGCGAAAATTAACTCCAAAATGTGGCGAGCATCGTCTTCCTAAAACCAAACATTGCGGTGTGGCATTCCTCGTAGATCTTAATCGACAATTGAATATACAGTGTCATGTACGATATTATTATGAGTTGTAAGTGCAGGTAAACATCTGCTGCTACATTTGCATTTATAAAGTATGAACCATAAAGTTTTGTCCAATAATACCAGGCCACACATTTAGTTTCTAAGGATACTATATTATTATACTATCACTAGACCGGTGTCAGTGGCAGTTATGTCTGTGTACAAACCCATTTAGGTAAAAAAATGGGTTCGTCAAAAAATAATATGTCGTTTGCAAAAATTGTATTACCATTGGTCATTCCTGAATTCTTCATGCTCATGTACCTTATACCTTGTAGGGGTTATGTTTGTCCTTTCTTAATAGCCGAGCAATCAACAATTGACTACTATTAATTATTGTCGAAAGCAAGTTGCGTTTTGACATAGATGAGCTACCCATAACAGCAGTACATCTAACTTGATTTTCATTTGTAGCTGATTTCAGACTTCAGGACTTGAGATATCTTCTACGGGTCCAGTTTCTTTAAACTACGCTGGACACTGGACAGGACAAAATGATTTCTTCCAGCGTAAACGTTATTAATAAATCATAAGCATTTTAGTGTGAAAGCTATCGATCTCCATAGACAACTGTTATTAAGTAAGACTGCAGTTCGTTTAGCTTCACTGGCTCTCACCATGTTTGCAAATTAGAATGAACCTGCTGTTACTGCATTAGCGTTTTATTTTACTGGAAAGGCACTTCAAATCGGTATTAGAAAGAGGAACACACCAAAGGTAACCTTACGTTTTTGCAGGATTTTCATCAGATGAATAAAAACTATTATTTACACCTGCAGTACTTAATTTGATAACGTTTATGCCAATTATTTACAAAATATTCTTATCAAATCAAACAAAATAAACACTATGATAAAAGAAGCAATGCAAATTCGCAAATAATTGCTTGATTGCCATTAAGGAAAAATAGAAAGGTACGCTGCCATGAAAAAATGCCTTGACATTTAAAAACAAAAAGTAGATTAAGAAATGAAATATAATTAGCAAAAGAAGCTTTCGTTGAGGACATTTTGCTTCAGTTTATATTTGCAGCATTCGCTATGTACTAATAAGATCTACCACGTTCCAGTCTCCTCGTTAAACGAATAAAATAAAGTTTTAACTTCCTTCCACAAGTGCAGTAACTAGATTTTCCTGACTAGGGTTTCAAACTGGAAATTGGCATTATGTTGCCGCGCAATTTGTTGGAAGTTAGTCGTCTGCAAACAAAAGGATCACGCCAGTTCGAATTTTAAATACGAATTCGCTTGTTTACATGTTTCACTCGGTCTGTCACGAACACTGGCCAAGCCCGTGCAGATATAATCTCATTACGATGGGAATGCATTCTTGAAAATTAAAGAGAATGGGTCGTTAGGGACGAAGACCATGAAATGCGTCAGCTAACAAAATAAAAAGTTTGAGAGGTCGTATCATGGACATAAATTTGCGCATCGCAAATAAAGTTGCATTAAAGGAGATGCTCATATAAAAGCGTGTGTATATTTTGTAGTAGAGTAGCTATGGCTTTACATATACATAAACAACTACTACAATTAGCGGGATCAATTTTTCCTGTAATTTTTATGTTGAAACGAGCTGTTATATTTATTGTGGGGGATTTGGAAACGTAATTTTCAGAGGTCAAATGTGACCTATAGCACATAAAAAATAGAAAGGTTTTCGAATCATCCATTTGTGAAGTCCTGATAAACATTCGGCGTTACTGGCACGTGTACGTCTATTGGACTCGACAAATAAATAAATCTTGAAAAGCAAATCATGTATACAAAGAATGAACTTTAACCCGATCAATAAATGCAATGACTACAACTTCGACAAAGCTTGTTCGTAGGAAATGCACACGAAAGCCTGGAATAGGTGTCAGTTATTAACTGGCAACTAAGTACTAGGCAACTGACAATAAAACACGAACCCCCAAATTTGTTTAAGGAACCTCTGCTCTGGTCACATCTAAGATTATCTTTCTTGGCAGTATTGAGGTATAACGGTGTTTGTTTAAATATTACTCAATTATTCCACTACATAGGTTATGTGGATGTAAATAAATTGTCGCAGTAAAAGAATTTAATTTAATTTGGTGTACCCGGGAATAAGCTCACGCCAGTGGCGTTCCGAGGCTATTGAAATAGGTGAGGTTGGAGGAATTTACTTTATTAATATTGGTTAATCCTAGACATAGCAAGCATAGTTAATTCATTGTTTTCAGTTTAGCCATCTTATTTAATATCTAGAAACTGAGGCATACGCGTACACTTACTTATAGTTCTCACTTCTCACTACGTTAATTCAAAACGTAATACGGTATTCTCCCACTCATACGCTCGTGAGGTAAACTACTAGGGAGCCTCATCCACAAATTAAACGTTTGGAATAACTTTTAATTCTAGAAAAACCGAATAAATTGCACAATGCGTTTTTGAACAGAGACAGTTTGTAAGCTGGTCAAATGAGTTAGAATATCAAAAGAAATCATCCTTAGAATTTTTCAGATGAGATCCCGCCACACCTGCCTTTTGCCGCCGATCGCAAGGTTCAAGGAAAACTATCTGTCTACCTAAAGTATAGAATAAATAATATCGCATACCTAGCATTCACATTATAAGCTTTTTTAAGTAAAAAGATATTAAGAATCAAAGGTTTACATTAAATATCAGGTTACTTTTAATTTCAAAAAATATACATACCATGCCAACAGAAATCTATAAACATAAGAAGCAATTTTATTGCTGCGTAGTTATCTGAATCATACCCTTGTACTGATACAGACAAGACTGTTAGTAATTTGTATATCTAAAGAAGAAAGTAAAACTAATAATCAAAACGCTGTAATATATCTAAATACAGGGTTTCTGATCACGCAACGTGGGCGGCGTTGATTTCTGAATTCTTAATGCCGCCTTTTTGTAACTGCTGCCAAGCTAGAATAAGCACAGTATACTGTCAACTGCCATGTACTGTACTGAAGGCTTATATGACATTTCGCCCCAGCCGTTTCGCCCCCGACCCCCCCCCCCATAAATGAAACAAACATCTAGATAACCTTTATTAATATATTTATTTAAAATTCAAAATTATGTGTAATGCCCAACAAATGAACCATATTGTCTATTCCAGCATAGCTTTCTACGATATTTTTATCCGTGTTCAGATCGCACGATTATTATTAGTTTTAGGTTTAACACCTAATAATAATTGTAAAACCTCATATCTACGCAGAGACTGTTTTTTTTTTAAATTATTTATAAACTCATAAATGTTTGAAAACGCATTACCACAAGTGCTTTAAAAACCGCGGTGCCATCCTTCGATATTGTCGTTTATGTTGTGGCGATCATTTAAAGTTCTGTTGTGCACATACCACATTGCAATAGTAAACTGAGGAGCTGGACTTTGTCTTCTTAATGTAGTTCACGCCTATTTTACTTCAAAGAACAGTCAGCAGCGCATTTATACAAATCTGGTTTAGTCTTAGCTCCTCAAGTTTATCTAAGTTCTGCATATATAAGTCTTTATGTTAAAAAACTTATCGTATACCGATTAATATAGCTTCTAGTTTTGCAATCTGCGAGTCTTAGAACAACAAATTGAAGAGCAAAAAAATAAATTTGTAGGTATTCTAATATCCATCGCGTCTAGAACTTTTCCTATATGTAAAAGAAATCATAAACAGGTATAACATTTCATTCCTTATCATCTGCTTATTTTTATCCTTTTCCAGCTATTTTTGTCAGTATATGTCTCGTTGATTTTAGGTACTTGCATATTGTTTTTGTACTTGCTTTTTTTGATTTAACATTTAAATTATTTATTCTGTTATGTGATCACGACCTTATCAAAAAGTGGGCAAAAAAAACACCACGTTTTTCTGCAACAATAGGATTGACGACCAATATCGAAATATTTTTTAAAATTAAAATAAATAAATTGAAATTTGAAGAAAATAACACGCGACAAATTTTACTCAGGGGCGAAATGGCCGGGAGCGAAACACAGCTACGTTCGTCACAAATGGCTTTTGTTGCGGTCACCGCCTTTCAATCATGACKTTATACCTATATTCAACAATTTTCCGCAAATTTGAAAATCTACGAAATTAAKCTCGGTTKTTTCCCTTTTTTAATGTTTGCACTTCTTTTGTAACATTGTACCACGGAAACTTACACTTACAATTTCTAAGTTAGAAAACGTCCGCGTAAAATGCCCGGTACACCGTCAGTGGAGCTAACGTCACTGTCACTTAATGTAACTGTGATTTTTACCATTGTGACAGGCTAAAAACATATTTTTGTTCATCACAGTACAATTTAACAGGCTTACTGAGTCATGACCCCACAACCATGGATGTATAAAAGAGGGGATACCGCTTACCGCATCTCATTGACAGAAAGCGCATTGGTGTGAATCCAACATATAAATGGCGTGAATTTAGCGCAATAACAAAGTTTGTTTTCTTTCCGCGGCATTGGCGTGCCGTAATTTGTATTCTTCAGTATGTTTCGGAAACCTAAAAATAATAGATAGGAAAAAATATTGTATGAATATGATTTATGCACACATATAAAACTCATTTTTTGTTATACACTAGTAGACAATTCATCTTTCAGTAGTAGTGTTGTAAAATATCGGCATAATAAGCAATTTAAATACCTATGAAGCTTAACCTTATATACTACTTGGGTGTTACATACCTGTGAAATGATACATTGGGTTAACGTATGTCAATCTTTCTGCACAATTGACACTGTCTGATCATCTTATCACTGCTACCGTTAACAATTATATGGAAATCATTCCCTGCGTCTTGCACATCATAAAACCAAATAAAAAGAAACACGCAAACGCCCAAATGGTGTGTGACCGTGAACATGAAGCTTAGTCATTGGACATACACAACTGGTCAACTGGAAGATCCAATGTTTCTACAAATAAACGCTTAGACTGTGATCACATGTTGGCATCAGTTTAGACTGTGAAAAGCTGCATCCCCTCTTTTACTCTATGACTCCGAAATTTTAACTTTCTCCAATCTTAAAATTAGTTATCCCACAAAACACTACAGCATATGTTGAGAGCTGGCAAATTGATTTAATCGATAATTTCCATTACGCCGCGAAGCATCAATCATTTATACAGGGTTTCTATAAATAATTCATGCATTCAGGTGCATATAGAAATTATCTCAGAAAAGTGAACACAAATATTGCTTTGACAAATGCTCGTCATCTTGTCGAATTATTTTATTATTTTTAACATATGCTGTAGTGTTTTGTAGTATAATTAACGTTAAAGTTGGAGAAAAGCCAGATTTCAAATCTGTGGGATTATACGGTTGCGTATAACTTTTAGGAAATGCATCGTAATTGGGTGTATTTCAGCGTTTTTTTTATTATACATTCCGAACGATCCAATTGAAATAAGACTGCGTGTTTTTTTTAATTTCTTTCAATATTGCCTAGAACTTGAGATATTAATTAATATAAACTAAGGAATTCTGTTGTGACGTCATAAGTGAACAATCAGGTTGTACCGTGTTGAAAAAAAGGGATAAACAGCAATCGGAGAAAGTAGCAACATCGTGTACAGCTGACCAGTGACCACTTGAGTAGGGATGTGTCGTTCCAAGTGGAACGGTTACTTTGGAACGTTACCTTGTAGGAACGTTATGGAACGTTACTCGGATCCGCGGTAACGCGTTACTCAGGAACGAATGTTCTGCCACGTTTTTAAAGAGAACGGTTGCGTATTGAGGTAACTAATACAGTATGGTCTCATATCGATTGTCGCTGTTCTTCGCGTCAAATGAAACGAACTTCGTCTGTTTGAGTATCGTTACCAATCATGTTCCTAAAACCCGACTTCCCGATCACACCTAATAACACTCGACGCTACGTGTTACCGCGAGTTCCGCGTTTCAAAATAATGAATCGTCCTTTTTGGAACGTAAATGTACGAATATCTAATACGTTTTCCAACCTCCAGTACAATAGAAATGGAATAACTAATGCATTGTAATTGTATCGAGTAAATTAACTGTTGTTGAAAAAACTTAAAACGAACGAAATTAGTAGTTTTAATTGCTAGATTCTGTTCGTCTGATCGTATAAATGTGTATTAGGATAAATAAAGTATTACTAACTGAATTAAATCAATAGGAGTAAATGAAATAAATTTATTTTTCAACCTCGCAAAACAAATATTTTTTACCTTCATGTTACTACTACTACAAAGTTGAAAGATAATTAATAAGTAAAAAAATAAATACTACATAATAAAAACAGTAATATATATAACGAATTAACGATCTTCCAATTTTGTAGTCACTTATATGAAACAAAAGAAAAACTATATGTATAAAAGAATATCATATGTGTATTATAAGCTCAAAATATTCTGAAAATCTTTAAAAAATAAACTCACTGATCACATACATATTTGTTATACTGAACAAATAATAACTGCTTAAGCTTTGAAGCACTTAATCTGCTTCTGCGATCGGTCAAAATTTGTCCTGTTTTTGAAAAGAGCCTTTCGCATGGCACGGATGTTGCTACTGGTATAAAAGACGTTTTTACAAGTTTTTACAATACTGTGTTTCTATTGGATTTAAGCCGAGAGGGTTGGTAGTGGGGGGGGGGATATCGGTTAAAATTTTAAAAGCGCTGTTTAAGTAGATAAACAGAAAATTCGTATGGCAAAGTTGAAACGAAAAAAGTAACGCGAATCTGCATTATCGGATCTGCTTTGCCAAAACAGAAAAAGTATGGTATATATATATTGTATATTCTCCATTAACGCTAGTTCACCATCGGCAGGTGTACACGAAGGGGAACGAGCAGTTCCGACAATACCGCATAATAGTTATAATAGCAAAGGAATAAAGGAAACGTACAGCGACGCGCCGCACCGCATCGTTCCACAGTAACGGTTACTTAGGAACGTTCTTCTTAAGGAACGATAACGTTTGGAACGTTCCCGACGAGGAACCGTTTTTCCCATTCCTACACTTGAGTACAGTGACAGCTGAGCTGAATTGCTGAATCATCTGTAAACGCGTTTTTTATGTGTTGTGTTTGTTTTTTTGTTTATCGTTCGTTGTTCATGCGTTAATTAAGCATCATCAAACACAAACACAACAAATCCAACACCGGCACAAGATGATAACGTTTAGAAAACCACGTGTGTTTACAATCAGCTTGTCTGACGCCCGACATCAGAGCATCAGACCGTGATTTGACAGACACGAGGAAATGCAAAGTAACACTGTTGCCAAGTTGCATATTTCCGTTTTCAGTTAAGTCGTCACATCCTTTGGAGGGCGTTTAAAAATAGTTCAACTTTGACTTGAATATTCACGAACTTAAATACATTTTTATACTAACCAAAATATAGAATTATTTGCATATGTTACAATTAGTAACGAAACTATATTGAATTCCGTAATTTTTACTTCACTGAAATACCCAATTGTGAGGTTATAACTACAGCAAGCCGGTTAAATTATACTGTGATGGACTAAAAGATATTTTTAGCCTGCCTCAATGGTAAAATTCACAGTTAGGATCTGTATTATGTAGCACTGACGTTAGCTGCAGTACCCTGTATTGTATGAGGAAGAAAAACAGCTAAATTGTGATGGTGCAATGCTAGTTACAAAAGAAGTAGGTACACCATTAAAATATATAAGAATACCGAGATTGACTGCGAAGGCTTTCAAATTTGCGGAAAATAATTGAATTTATAAAGCCATGTCTGAAAATCGGTGACCGCAACAAGAAGGGGTTATGTCGGACGTAGATGTGTCTATTAAAGTAACGTGCAGTTTCGTACAAGCAAATTACATCACATACCTTTCAAATCAAAATAGAACTGTAAATTGTTGGAAAATCTTTATGAAACCATTAATTTCGTGGCTATAAATTGATCCGCAACCTTCAGTGCAGTAAACTGTGTATATTGTAGCTTGGCAGCTGTTACAAAAAGGCGGCACAGAGAATTCACAAATCAACGCCGCCCGTGTTGCACGAATCATTTATAAAAACCCCGTATAAATTCTGTGGGATCTAATCCCACAAACTTGTATCCCAAAGAAGTGCCGCACTGAAATGTAATTTATGATGATCCATAATATATTCTGCATTGTAAAAGCACATTTCTTCTCAAGCTCCAAAATTCTAAGTTGCTAAGTCATTTCTTACACCTTATCTTGCTTTCCATTGCACTTAAGATAGCCTTACACAAGACGCGTCATACACATTTACAGATTCGTCTACTAAATATGCAGTGAATATGAGCATCACCTTATAATCAAACGTCCTATTTTGAGACTGTACGTCTTTAATACACAAAACAGCCGACAACTTAAACTCCACTTTATGCGTATAATGAAACGACCCTCAGGAGGAACATATCAGGACAGGCGGCCTAAGTGTTCGCTCGACCCTTGGAATCCTCATGCCCGCAGGCAATCACTACACCCTCCCCATACGGAAGGAAATTGATGGCCGACTCAATTTCAAACCCCATCGATGAGGGCTTGCCATACGCAATCGAGATGTCATGACCCGGTGACAAAACGAGGAAATATGGATATCGAGTACCAAACGGCGTATCTTCATCAGATGTGGGATGAGTGGATAGCGCAGGTTTGATTTCGACTCATTGAAGTATTTTTAATATAGCTACAAATGTTTATTTATTAATCAGAAGACATGGAGTTTACCATGCAACTGCAACATCAAAAAACTGAACGTCCTACATGGTTCTTTAGTATTAGACATGCTCAAGATGGTGTTCAGGTATTGTGTATGCACACCTAGCAGAACTTTTTAGAGTACAATAATTCATCAATTATTTTCAAAAGTTGAAATGTGTGTGCTACTTGAGGGAGTTATTCTCGAAATTGTCACTGGTAGGTGCTACTTTTTGCATGTCAAAGAGACAATACATGCAGTCTTTGCCTGTAACGCCAAAAGTTCGACAAGGGGCACATGCTGACACCTATCCTTTCTTGTTTCCTATTCTGAAAGCTACTTATATATACAGATGACTTGAGATGTTTTAACTTTTCGAACATCCAGTGTAACTAAATAATCCAATATTTCTAACAAGTGAGGTTGAGCATTCGTAAATTAACGGTATTAAAGCTATCTACCAACCATAAATGCTTAAATACAATTAGTATTGGTATTCAGGTTAATATTTTTCACAAGCCACCCTGTGTGCATCTTAATAAATACACTGTTACTTTGTTAATTTTTCTAGCAGTTCATTGAAGTTATCATAACCTCCTTTTTAAACCATAGTTTAGTGTCGCAAATAAATCTTGACTGATTTCTATTGACGCTCATACCTTGATTGCTATAATAGCTAAAAATTGCTGCAAATTGAATCAATACTTCCACATCCAATTGTCAAATGACATTTACGTTTTTGTTTCTTATACTATACGATTGGTAATCAGGTTTTGAGCATTTTTTCTCTCTACACATTTTTTCTAATACAGTCTTCGTAATATTAGACACACAGACAAGAAATTTGTTTTTGCTCAAATTTTGGTTTTTTTTTGCGTTTTCGACCATTTTAAAGCGAATGAGCAAATAAAAATTTTTAAAATTTTTTTCGCTATACAATGCTTCCCATCCGTTGGATGTGGAAGTAATAACGTTTTCTTTTTTTCTTAATTAAATTTTACGAAGTATGACATTTGTTTTTTTTTCTGTGTGTTAAATATAGCGTAGCAAATAGGGTACCAGTGCCAATAGGTCAATTGAATAAAATAAAAAGAGATAAATTTTCCTTGCCGCACTAAGCTATGTTCGAAAAAAGGAATTGTTGACTCCAGCTTTAGTTTTTAGCGCAACCCACTCAAGGGAGCCCTTACACATATACTCGGCGTCCGTCCGACCTAAGCATGATATCGAGCTTGAGGTTTCGATAGATGGTTTCTTATCGTCTGTAGGGTCATAGGATGCTGCCCTGGGTCAAAACATCCATCTTTCATACAAAATTTAATATGCAGGGTGTCCCATTTTCGTTGTAATTGTAGGGTATCTTGGTAACTATTAATGCTAGAGGGTTGCGGTTTCGACATTACTTTTTTGTTCCGAGTTCAGCTGTACCGTCGCCATTTTTATATCGTCTTTTGTTTTAAAGCCATAGCCAACTTTTGGAAAATGTAAAATTTTTCCAACTCTCACTTTCTCGCTTGGGTATGTAGATACAGAAAAACTGTCGACATTTTTTATAGATAGTTTTATTTTGCATTCAGTGGCGTACACCGTACACCATAGTTGGCTTTGCTATAGTTGAAAAGGCCTATTTTTTCTGATTAAAAATGTATACATTGTTAGGTTTATTTTTACTAATTCAGGAATTATTCAAATTTTTTAAAATAATTTAATCATATTTTACGAGGCAATGGAATACGAAAACACACGATATAATTTATATTATTAAGTAAAACAAAAATAATATGTGCATATTTGGATACATACATAAGAAAGAGCGCTAATGCATTTTTATCGTTAATCTAGGAGGCCATGTAACTAATGAAAATGATTGTTTATTTGGAGATAAGTACCTATGCATTGTTTATCATCAAGTATTTACATCCATTTTAGCGAAAAACGTAAAATCTCATTAAATTATTACAAGAACATAATCAGTAAACATAAAAATAACAATGTATACATTTTCTTAATCAGATAAAATAGTTCTTTTCAAACATATCAAACCCAACTATGGTTTCAATTAAAAAAATCAAGTTTGTGTTATATCTCTAAAATGTGACCCCCTAAAAAATTCTGTGTACGCCACTGTATTCAGGTTAAAAAATATCTATTAAAATGTCTCAACAGTTTTTTTTTGTATCCACATAGCCAATTGAGAACTGAAGAAATGTTACATTTTTGAAAAGTTGGCTATGGCTTTAAAACAAAAGACGATACAAAAATGTTGATGGTGCAGCTCAACTCACAACAAAAAAATAATACTGTAATGTCGAAACCGCAACGCTCTAGCATTAATAGTTACCGAGATACCCTACAATTACAACGAAAATGGGACACCCTGTACACTGCATCATGGGTGTCATTGATTCCTGATTTTGTTGTCGAGTATGATAGTGCACGCATGTCAGGTGTTGATTGAGGCTATGCGTGCACCACAGTGCCTAAATGTGCAAAAATTCAATTTACTGATTGAAAGTAATTTTTGATGTTGAGTATGTTGGTATATCCAAAATTTGGATTGAGATTATGAAGGACATACACCGTGGTGACAAAAGTAGATATTGTTCATGGGTGTCATTGGAGGGAATCTGATCATGTAGAATTATAGGTGCAAAAATTTGATTTTGCTTTCCGGGAGTTGTTGAATGTATTTTTTGGTGCTGAGTATGATTGTATATGTTAAATATAGATAAAAGCTAGTGCGGACGTGCACCATGGTATTTACGACATGATACTAAATACTGATCTGTGACCTGTTGCGCCAGTAACATACAGGTATATTGGGTTTTGATTAACTATTATTCTGTAGTCTTCATTCTGGGAACCTATCTTGAGCAAACATTTCGTTAATACAGACATTTGTACTGTTTGTGACACTTCATGTTGGTTTGAATAGTCAAAGTTTTCGAACGTCTCGCGTGCGGTAAATTTTTGACCGTTATGAGGCCCTCGTTAAATTTCCTACATCGTCAGCACCTCGGTTTCTTTGACAGAGTGTATTCTTTATATCGTACTTGAAGTATTTGCAACATAGTACTTAGTTTGATACTCTCGTTCACAAGAAATCTAACTATTAGGTATGCCTGTAGTGAAAAGGAAACATCAACTGCCTGCTCTACCGTTTTAACAATTACTAAATAAAAACAATTGAAGTGACTTTTACATGCACTTATTGTGTTTAGTACACTCAAACACAAAAACTTGTTTAAAACTCATGATTGGGATGGGAATCAGTCTTTTTCATGTAAGCATCAGCGGAAGGAGAGAATCAATGCAAAAACGTTATTTAAATCTAACATACCCTTACTAAATCCCCTAGACAAAAAATGTACAGCTTACCAAAAATGTATAAAAACTATATTATGTAGCTGCACACTTATGAAAATGGATGTTGTATCTATGACAATCTACTCCTCAAAAGCTAGTTTAGGAATCGGTGTCTTTTTTTTTTTCTAAACTGAAGTTATGTTACCAGCACTGGAACTGTTTTCAGCCCGAAAAAAGTTTATTATACATAAAGCAAAATTTTATTTCGGTAACTTTTAATCGCATTAGAACCATAAACTTGCCTTGTTTTTCCTTTGACGTTATCATTAAAGAGTTAATGCAATGTATACCCGTCGTTAATCTAAAATTACTTGAATGAGACGTAAAACGTGCATGCGAAACCACTGCACTGAAAACTGGCTGTTACAGACCATGTTAAGCATATGTAAATTGCAAGCACTGCAATGCAGTTGTCACGCCTTCTCCATCAATAGGAAGAAGCAATAATTGTTGCTAGCGTGGAAGCTTGCGCTTTTGATAAAAGCCTATTTGTCTTCACAAAGGGACCAGCCGTTAATTTTCGACCCAAATGAAAAATTTGATCAACCTCCTGGAATTCGTGGAAGCTAAAATTATACGGTAAAAATAGGCGGCACTAGAGCGTATTGTGGATCTGGCGAAGCACGGAGAAAAAAGCTTCTAGGATAATTGCAGCATTCGCTATTTAAATAGTCACAGTGATGAATTTCCAAGCCTTGATTTATGGGGCAAATCTAGTAGACGCCTGTTAAGCTTCGGATGGAATAATTTGTTGGAAATTGCGAAATGAACTAAAGTTCTGGAGCTAATTATTAGATTGAAGCTAAAATTTATATAGCTACAGAACACTTTGTACGAGTAAAAGCCTCTCATTCGATATCGTTAGGAATTTGAGGTATTCCTTTTCAGTTGTAAAGCCAAGAGACTCTTATTTCCCTTGGGCTTGAATTTAGTTTGTCAGGTTAGGTTACCTGAAATAAGAGTAAATAAGAGTAGCGCAAATAATACTTGAACAATTCACAATTTGAATTAAGACCGTGGTATGAAGACCTGAATATGGTTTTCTACTCCTCCAAATTTAGTACTTATTATTAAAGTAACCAAAATGCCCATAGTTATTTTGGCTACTCTTCGCGAGTACTGGAATTTATTATTAATCCATTCGAATAAAATAACATCCAGGGATTTTTAGTAATAAGGGGTTTCAATTTTAATTGGGTCTTTGCAATAAAATAAAACAAATTGTGTATATAGGTCACCTTGCTTTAAAAATTATATCTATGATGTTCTCACATAAAAAATGGCTTAATTTCACTATGTACGGGAATGATGCTGGTTTTTAGGGCAACAGTTTTCTGAGGTTTGTCAGCATAGACTCAAGACATTGAGCATCCTCACAAAAGTAGATCCAGTTGGTGTTAGATCACAAGACCGCGGATGGCAGTTAACGTCGTCATTTTGCGATATAACGGAACGAAAATAAATCACTGTTTTCTGTGAACATGACATTTGTGTCATACTGCTGCACCAAACCTTTTCAGAATGCAGTGGTGCCTCATGTATTCCTGCCAATGAAAGAGAAATGTGCCAATGAATACACGGCGTTGTCCGTGGACGTCGGACTTTATCCCTAGAGTTTAAGGCACCTTTATGTGTCTGAAAAACACTTGATCTCTAGTGTATTAATAGTGTTACGCATATTTAGTATTCAGCGGTTTTTAAATGTCAATATACACGGTTTCTTTAAATGACTCATGCAACCACCCGCTTATGGTATTGAAATTATCGATTAAATCAATTTTCCGCCTCTCAGGTAATTGAACAGAACCAGTCCTTTGACAGATACTTGTCATCTGTCGATTGTGCAATTACTTAATATCATTTTAATGCGAGAAAACGCGTGTGGGTGTGTATTTTCAACATAATGCTGTAGTGTTTTGTGAGATAGTTAACTTTAAGAATGGAGAATGCTCAGCTGTGGTGTGACACGGTTTCGTATAACTTTTAGGTTATGGATCGTAGTTATGACGTTGTGAAGTTGTAAGTACAGTAAGCCTGTTAAATTGTACCGTGATGGACTAAAAAAACGTTTTTAGCCTGCCACAATGGTAAATTTCACAGTTGCTTAGGATCAAAACTAAGGCGCAGCCATGTCAGATGGTTGGTGACCACAACAAAAGGATGTTATGACTAACGTACTTGTGTATAATAAAGTAATGTTTTGTAGTTAAAAAAAATTTAAAAATAAATTACTGTATATTGTACTTACTGTAGCTTGACAGCAGTTAGAAAAGGCTGTACAATACAGAATTGGGTGTGTTCACTAGTTATAAAATACAAACTTTTATACATTAAAAAAGAGTACTTAATTAATTAAGTGTGTATCTGCATCCATAACGCTGCAAAAAAATTTTTAACCAAAATAAATTGTTTACAACTTCTTAGTGCGCAACGTGGCAAAAACGCAGCTTTAAGCCACGCTCAGATTGACTAGGACCGGCTGTGACGTATCACCCGATGTAAACAAGATAGTGTCTGCTATTTTCCGTATTTAGTTTGCGTTATTGGTTATGTTTGAGAGTGTTTTCGTTTGTTTTTTTTATAAATTCAACAATATGTCGTCGGAATGCTTTGTTAAAGCGTCTTCGAACATTTTGACGACTGTAGATATGTTTATAGTCACCGAATTTATGAAGAACGACCTACGTTTTAATGCTGCAGAAATCAAAGGCACTAAAGCAGCAGTATAAGTAATTAATAAAGCAGCTTAATCTTCAATTTAATACATTATGGATCATTGATATTTTGAACGAAATGCATCTTTTTTCTAGTACAAGTCGTGAGCAACACGGAGATGCAGCTATACGTTATTTTCAGGTGAAGCGAGAGGGGCCCATATGTATACTGCAGTCCAAGATATGCCCGGAAGACAAAGTTCGTGCAAAAAATTATGCAGCTACTCTTAAGTCTCTCTTAAGTAAAAAGTAGATTTTGTCTTGGTCATACCCCTTCTGGTTGCTTTAAACCATCTCCGTTTGCGTTCGTAGTCTCCGGGTACACTTACGAATGTTTTGTTGAGACTATTGACGGATGTATTTGAAATTTGGACACTTTGGCACAATGCACCATCTGCTGTTAGCTTCTGGTTTGTACATGCTTAAACATTCTCCCAGTTGTTAGGAGGAGTCCGTTAAAAGCAAGAAAACAACTCGTTTCACTCGGCACAAGCAAAGGCACGTAGGCACGTAGGTAACATAACCTATATTCTTTGTTTACATCGGGTGCTACGTCACACCGTCTCCATCCCGGGACACTGCGTTTGTGTGGTCAATTTATATATTTGAACTTCAGAACGGTTTTTTTTCGAAAACTGGTGCTAGAAAAATTTTGAAATTTTTAGGACGTAACAAGGATGCTCCAAATATCATATGGCATGATTTCTAAAAAACGTGAAAACACCCAATTAAGAAATCACCGCCTTTCTCGTTGCATAAATCATTCATAGAGAACTCTGTATAACGTGCCTATGGAAGCAATTTAAATATTAGCCTGCAACCGTCTTGGAACTTTATCATAAGTAGTTTCAGATACACTATATTCTCTAATGCATCAACCGTGCAATAATAAATAAACTTCAGCTCAACTCACAGACCTAAATATGAAATCTACAAATGTTACCAATATCTGAATTGCAGCATAATACATGGTTCGATCCTTAGTTTAATGTGATATATGGTATTACCAGACTGTTTGTGAAGAGTGAAATATGTTTACTTACTGAAAAGCTCGATACGCCCGCCTGATAAAAACAACATCAAATAAAATCCGTGAATTCGGGCAGTCGCCCAGGATTATTATTTAGCGCTTTCATAGCAGTCTGCGTTTAGGAATGACGGCGCCAAATTAACTTGGTCGTTTCCAAGAATTAATTCTGTTATAAAGCGACACGAAGAAAACGGTAGGGACCGCTAACTGGCTTAACTTTTTGCTTGTTCAACAAAATGAGTCAGAAAATCGGCTGTGTAAATTGATTGCATTAGCTATGCTGAAATACGAGATTATTTTAGAGCCTGCTTTATATTTATTTTACACAGAAATCTATTTATCCATTTAATGTTTGCTTTGTATAGACTATGACGAAGTCACTTTGATTGCCTCAATTTCTAGAAGAGTTAATTAACGAGAAGGTTATAGGGGGGAACTAAACGAAGCTAAAGATTTCCTACTGACAGATCTAAACGAACTTTCGAGGTTAGCTGGTTACAAAGTCAAGTGATAACTAAGGTGACCAATTTCCCAAACCAGAAAATCCGGACGCCTTCATGGTTTTATTTATAATATAGGATAAAGAGAGATGGCCACTTGGCCAGGCATTAGGTTATGCCGGCTACACAATTGCGTGCTGACACCACATGACTAAATACCTAGACCTAGAAGTTTAATGTAATAAGATTTTGTGATAATTGATCCTCGAGCATGTAGGGCCGGACGCATGCGCAGTAAAGATTATAATATGGAAACGTCATGGCAACAGTACAACAAACAACAGGACCTGTCGCACATTTGGCTAATCACCACTCTCTTTGTCACACCAGCAAGTTACCGCGCAGACTCGTTGCCCTACGAACGAGCAATATGGCGACTTACAGGTCGTTATAATATTTTCTCGCGCATGCCATAACAATTAGCCGTCTACATAATTATATGAGATGTCTGTGGTTGACATATTTTAATGTGACACATTCAACTATGAAGTTAGCTACGCCTGACTGCATGAAAAGACCACTGGCAACAATGAAAAAATAAAATACCATGTGCACATTTTTAGCTCAAACTATAAAAAACCGAACAAATCCAAACAAAATTTTGAAAATCCGGACAAATCCAGATACCATATTAAGTACGGACTCATAAACAAAAATACAAACCTGTCCGGGCTAAATCCGGACGGTCGGTCACCTTACTGATAACGTTAAAGGTGAAGTTTTTTTTGTAGAGACCAATATCGGACCTGTAAATGCAGGCAGTTGACCACAACCTACTTTAATTAGGCAGTATATGACGTACATTATGCCGAAACAGGATACTGTCCAGAAATGGTGGACATATAACCTCAATGATTAAGTTGCTTCAGAAAAAAGGTATAGTCTTAAAAAATATCTTCTCACCTTGTAGGTTTGATCCTGGATTGCGCCAAAAAGATCACCACGTCACCTTAATAGGAACCCAATTTTTTATAGTATATTCTTGTAGCTTATATGAAGAGCTTTCCAGGACACTATGGAAAGTTATATTTTTCTTCAAAATTGCCTTGAACCTTTAAAGTTATGATGCCACCGCCATAAGCATTGCAAATGTACTACATTGAGGTTACTCGGTTTGACTTACTTAAGGAAAAAAAAGTACCGACTAACTCTCTTATTATTTAGTTTTACATATTCTGGCTTATTTTGAAATGGTATTTTGTTTATGCGAGATGTAAATCTGCCGGGGAACCTTTACTTTACACTTTGGGTGTAAAATTAGACAATTTTCCAGTGCTTCGAAAAACTATTGAGATAAGCTACAAGAGCTTGTTATAAGAATAGGGGTACTATTTGATAAAATCAAGTGACCTTGACCTGACCTTTTGGCGCAACCCAAGGTCAAAAGATGCAAAAATATAATTTTTTACACGCTATTACCTTTGTTTAAAACACTTTTAGTTTAAAATGCGGAGTTTCAAATATATTCGAGGTTTTACAAGCTTATATTAGAAATTCATTCCAGCTCTTTTTATACTTTTGTATTGTTTTTTAACTTATTTTCGCATAAATTTTATATATGTTGCAATCAGTTTTTCAATAACAGTTGAATACATGCGTTTCGTTTCTCTTGAAATTTCCTGTATTTTGGCCATAATAAATACTAACAAACTAAGCAGCACGTAAAGTCGACTTAAAGTTTACCGTTGATTCCTAAATGTAATGTAATGTTATGCTCTTTGTCAATGTTAAAATTAATGTACCTACATATTTATAAATAACTGTTTTTGTAGCACACAAGAGACGATTCTATAGACTTATAAAATGTGAGGAGACATGTGCCGTATCCTTATTAGTGTGCTGCGTTCAATTTAGTTTGACAAAGCCGCTACCTTATGCAGCTAGTGCACGTTATATTAGTATTAGAAACTCTATAACAGAATCAATTACTATCTGACCCTCTGTCCCTTACTCAGCGCATATTACTAAAGCGGATGAAGTTACATTTACTTTATATGTAAGTAAATGCGGCGAAGTGAAAAAAAATTTTCTGCGGGAATACAGTTTTTTTGTTACACGTTAACTACGTGTACTGTTTCTTCAGCCTATTACAGAATCGCAAAAGTATAATCAAAATACGTTCAGAGTTAATTTCATTTAAAATTGAAGTTCCTAAACCCGAACAATCGCGATGTTACATCAGTAGCAGAAACTTGGGAGAACACTAAACCAGATGAGATTTACTAAATGTACCAGAAGTCCCCCTTAGGCGTCATATTCGGGAGAAATGACAAATTTGATTAAACTTAAACCATACAAATTAGCAATACTCCATAGACGTTGTCGTATCTGTCTTTTGCGGCTACAATTAATAAAACTATTAATTTTTATATCGGTGGTATAGGGAATATTTATTGACCCAATGAGACAAAATCTACATACACAATTTTATTAAATACTAAGCACGCAAATAACAGCTTATTATTATTAAAACGCTTTTCTAAATGCGCTATTGTATGCACTTTACCCGTCCGATGTCTTTTACACTCACAGTTCGATTGGACTTGCCCTAACGATGATAAACATATATTCTTTTTTTGCTTTCTATAAGAAATATATCCTATCCTATACTATACTATACCCGGAAAGGCTTTCGTAATTTTCTTTTTAGTGCATCATTGTCATTACAGAACTATGTTTTTGAACGTATCAGTACTAAGTTGTCGCGCAATGAACTTTTAAGTAAAACATGTAGTAGAATACTCGTATATCCAGAATCTAACAGTCATCAGATTCGGGCTGGTGTAGTACATTACAATACTTGAAGGTAATTTAGGAAACTTACTCCATCTCAGCTGTCAATATCAAAACTCGGTTGAGCGGATTTCTGTGAGTGCAAAGCAACCGGCGATATGCTGTGTAATTTCTCATGCTTTGCACTGCGCATTTACCATTGCTCTAGTAAAGTTTGCAGTCCAAGTAGCTCGTTGAGGTAAGCACAAAATATGTCTCTGTAAACTTCAAACTACATGTACCTGTGAATATAACGTAACTGACATTTTATTGAAAAGAATATAAACTATGATTCCCATCAAAACGATTGAGAAAATAATATATTAACATTACTATACCGTGATAGAAAATCAAGTCGCAGAGCTTTTCTGTCCCTTCTGAGTTATTTGAAGTTTAGTTCCTGAAGTTATATCTGAGAATATGTTTTATTACCTAATATTTTACGGTAACTATACAACGTAAAGTGGCAGTAAATAGAAAGCATTCTGGCTTGAAGGATTTTGCTTGTCGATAGATAACTCATTAATTCATTAAAACTAGGAAGAGGCGTTATATTAAAATAAATCGAAAGGCTAATAGAGGAACAAGGTACTTGCTAAAACCATACGCACGCCTAAATTAGATATAAAGGAATCAATTATTCTATCTTCGACGCGTAGGTAGATCAAGTAATCATACAAATATTCCAGGATATCCATGACCTTTCGATGATCCCGCTGCAATTGTGCATTGTGGTCACAACCCTGCAGATGCATTATTTGCATGTCATACCCAGCGACTTTGAAGTGATTATTCATACAGGTTTCACATACACCTATCCTGACAATTGAAAACAGTCATTTGTCTTGCAGACGTTTACGAATTACAACTGGAAACTTACGCCACAGAAGAATATTAGCGTTATGAATAATTTGTATTGCGGGACCCCTATTTGTTTCAAGCTAGCACTACCACTTTGAACGGTCAAAAATTTATTAAGGGTCTTACTGGTAGAATCGCATTGCATTTTATAAATTTTTCTAAATTCAAATTGTAAGCTTAATTATATTTGTCTTTCAAATCTATATAGGCATAGTCAAATTTTTTGGTTTGAATTGCAAACAAAAATATACACATTTTTAATGGCGATCTTATTAGTCCGATTTCAAACATAGTGGCAGAGTTACATACGTTCGTGGTTGCGATCTCAAAAATACTGCAATGCCCGTTTTGGTAACTTTCAGATAAAGCTGACGAAGCAAACTGCCGAGCTTTATCATTAACATGCTGTAACGGACGGTATAGACCAAAGACACGGGTTTCGTGTATTTTCAAAACTTGAGATATTCTCACGGAAACTAATGAACAGCAGTAGCGTATATATATGTGCAATTTCATTTGAGACCTTTTGTAATAAAAGTACAGAAATGGAAGCAAACGTACCGATAAGTCGATTGCCATAGCTTTTTTCACTGACGGCGTAATTTTGCAGCGTATTGCAACGAGAGTATTGCCGTTCCGACAAAGCATTTCCTCAAAAGATCTCAATATCAGTTCCCTGGCAACCGTCGTCTAGTAAACTTTAATTCGTCGTGATTTAGTGTACTAAGATTTTTCATTTACGACGCCTTTTTTGATAATTCACATAATATTATTTTCCTAATACCAATTTTCTGACATTCTTACTATTTAAATTATAACTAATTAATCGCCATTATTATTCCATTTTGTTTGTCTGATAATTTTTTCGTCGATTTTATCAATAAATTTAAGTGTAAGCCAGATATTGGTGTTTATTTTCATAAATCGCTAAGTGAACTCCGTGCTTCGAGAGACTCTCTCGTCTCGAACAGAAAATCAACTTGGGGAAGTTGGTCCATAATTTATTGTAAATTTCTATACTACGGTGTAGTGGTAACAACACTTTACAACTTTAAGAGATCTCTTGGGCGCTACAATTATTTTTCTAAAAATAAGATCCGTTTAGTTAGATGCCAACAAATTAACGATTTAAAAAATCATATAAATAAAACCTGTAGATGTTTTCCTACTTGAAATCAGCGCTGTCTGCGACTGCAGCTAAGTGAAAATTTCTTAAGAATGGGATATGAGAAAATAGGACCGCCATGTTTTAGAGCTACAGCCGTCTGACATTTGAAGTTCACATCGATATATGTGTTTATTAGAAAATTTCTAGAAATGATAGTACTTCCATAAGAGTACATATACTATTAGTTTCAAAAATAAATTGGTATGGAAATTGTAACATAAAATACAACGCATTGTAAAAGTAAGTTTTTTTTATATTCACCGCGACGGTGGATAGCTCTTCTCACCACATCTTTTACAAATAAATTTAATGTGATTATGAATAATATTTCTTTAACACAAGAGGTGAAACTTAATTACAGCGCAATATGCGTTCCAGGTTATACTATTTACTACATAACCAGTTAGTGGAGTTAATAAATAGAGAATAACGATTTTATATCACTAGAAAGGTTGTCTTCTAACAGGATATGCAACATACTACCTGCTAAATAACTAAATGAAGCTATAGAGTTGAATCATCGATTTAGTGGCTACAGTCGGTAATTGATTACAAAAGATATTTTGGTATTTAATCATTAATTTTTTTACTAGCTCGTGTGATCTCTGTATATATATCGGTGACCAAAACTGGAGTCAACATGAACTGGGTATAAAACTAAGTTTTTACTTACTTTGAAGATTACTATTTTATACAAGCATAAAGACATAACCTGACCAAACATGCCTTACAACAAATATCTATCTCAGTTTCTGCTTGAGATATTAATGCTATTCACTATATATCGAATTTCATTTGATAGCTTATCTGGCACATCAATATCAACTGCCGTCATCAACTTCAAATATAAAAAAGAAAACAATATGATCATAAGCTGCTCGAGTACAAAAGCGCTAAGTATTTCACGATTAAACCTCACTTTTAAATTTTGATGTTAATTACTTCCACATCCAACGGATGGGTATTCTATCGCGAAAAAAATTTTCAAAAATTATTATTTGCTCAATCGCTTTAAAATGGTCGAAAACGCAAAAAAAAAACAAAATTTGAGCAAAAACAAATTTCTTGTCTGTGTGTCTGTGGTATTGTTTGTGGACACGATAACTTTCGAAAGACTTAATATATGAACTTGAATTTTGGTACACGTATAAATCTCAACTACCCAAAGCGACCTATTGTTTGTGGGGTAAGTAGGGTATCGGGAAGGTGGCGAAATTATGGGGTAAGTACCCTTTTTGCAAATTTTTATTTTTTTATATTTTTTTCGTTTTAGTATGTCATTAGTTGTATAACTGCGAGTATTATTAGCTCTTATAAATTTTCGATACAGCATATTTTTTTTTACATTTTCGAAATATTTCCAAAAAACCTATTTTGGACCCTGCTCGTACGACTTTTTTAAATTTTGGTATTATATAGAAAATCAAATTTCTGATCAGAAAGCGCTCTTGTAATTTTTTTGTTAAGTTTTCGAGTTATTTGGAAAAAAAACGATTTTTAAAATGTATATATTTTTGCTAATGTCACGAGGACTGTTTGTCTTAGAAAAAAATGTGTAGAGAGAAAAAATGCTCAAAACCTGATTACTAATCGTATAGTATAAAAAATAAAAACGTAAATGTCATTTTGACAATTAGATGTGGAAGTATTGATTCAATTTGCAACGCTTTTTTGTCGATGTCATTTAAATATAATGAATATATTTGTAATTTTGTAATAACTGAATTTAACTAAGATATCTGTACCCTGTTTATGCGTAGGATAATTCCACACTATTGTAAGCAATTTTTTGTAAGTAACAATAAAATAGACGAATGTTCCGAAAGCTTGGCTTTAAGGGTTTCTACTACTTTCGTACAGGTCGGTACTAAATAATATATTCATCTTTGTTGCTCGATTTTGAACCCGGTTGCACAAAGCGTGGTTACCAAGCAGTTGTCATGGATACGTTTCGTTTTAAGTGTTCGTCATTGGTGCTGCCCATGGAAACGGCTGGTCAACTGCGAGTACCCGAGTCTGGAGTGCCTTTTCAACGACCTGAGTTCTCGCTTCTCGGCCAAAGCAAAGTGTTTCTCAGTTTAAATTAACCTGGGAAATCGACTAAGTGTGCTAAGTTTAAATTTGTTAATAGAGAAGTTCAACGGAAGCTAAATCAGCTCAGATTATTCAATCAACTTATGCAAGCCATGGCGGTTGGATGCACCTACACCAAGTAAGGCAAATAGCATGGAACTATGTTGCTGCTATATAAATACAACACTGGATATTCCCTAATAGGAACAACTGCAAACCTTGCAGAAGGAAACTGTTTTGTGTTGCTCCTGTAAAGTTATCGAAAACGGAGCTGCCTCCTTGTTGCTAGAGACTTCCATTGTAAGTTACATTTGCCCAATTACCCACCGAAACTACCCACCTCAAAGCAACAAAAATTTATTTAATCTTTCATTAGGGCTTCCCCTTTTGTAGTAGGTACTTGTGGCATAATGCTATGTATTTAGAAATAATAGTAACAATTTAATGAAATGTAACGTCAGGTCCTTTAACAATGATCAATCGACGACGTACATATGGCCCAAATAGCTCAGATGTAAGTATAGTGTAATGGTTACACGTATCCTTATAATTAGTTTTTTACTAAATTGTCAATGTGCTTGCAATTATGTGAGATAAATAATTTTATAATTCAAAAAAATAAAGGTGTGTTGCTTAAGAGGGGCATTTACTTGGAGCGATCGGGCAGAAATGTAAACTATGCAACCCATATTACCAGCGGGACATGGGACGTAAGAGGGTAGCCGATAGGTTGAAATCACGCAAAGATCGTATGTACGAGCAACAGACGGGCTAAACTAATATTCGGAAAATTGCTGTCTGTAATGTGTGCATAAAAAAGTAAGCATGATATTAGTAACTTACTATGATATTATACCAGGTTATTCAAAATATGGAATAACCCATTTATTTCTGTAAATATGAACATTTCATTCTAACTGCATGTCGACTACGATTTCTGGAGGATCTTTTATAATAATTTTCCTTCCGCCTCCCCATTGCTTCGGCAGACAGTAAATTAATGTGAAAGAGCTTTTAACAGTATGTCACGTGTATTTAGACATACATTCTTAGAAATTCAGTCATATCGGAATAGATCGTATACCGCTCGATCATTCCCGACAGGTTTGTATCTTAGCCTCACTATTCACTGGATACCACGCGACGGACCTGGTGGGGATGGGCATTCGGATTTCGCTCTCGTGACGGACTTGTGCGAAAGGGT
Organism: Rhyzopertha dominica; assembly: GCA_025024175.1. Taxonomy (NCBI): domain Eukaryota; kingdom Metazoa; phylum Arthropoda; class Insecta; order Coleoptera; family Bostrichidae; genus Rhyzopertha; species Rhyzopertha dominica. The sequence continues at coordinate 14,453,720 of QCXZ01000064.1, forward strand.
TTGCGGTTTTAGATCTTTTGAATGTTTTTACTCATTTATCGTGCTCATGTTTTTGGTAGTGTACAAAGAAATATGTAGCTACAACGTGGAGTACGAATTTTTCGTTTATGTGCCTTAGTTTTCGAGAAATAGCTCGCCAAAAATACGTATTTTTAAGCAAAATATAACAACAAATATTTACATTACCCTACCAAATTCAGAAAAAACTCGAACTCTACGTTGTAGCTACATCTTTTGTCATGGCCATGTCGAAATTTCACTTCGAAAAGGTTTCGAATCACTCGGTAAAATGTAAAACGGCAGGTGCTAAAAATGACCCGTTTCGCTCTAGGTAAATGCCCCTCTTAATATTACTTAATTTGTATCTTTGTATAAACTCAGTTTTTCCTTTACTGCCCTGGTTCTATAAACCGTCGAGCGCAGACAACATTTGGCATTAAAAAGCAATAAATATTGTTTCACCGCCTACCGTCATCCATTTCAGGCTAATTTTCATCTGATATCGACAGCGCCTTCCACATCTGCCTAATAAAGTGCACCGCTTGCCTGGATAAGATAATGGTCGGGACTTATAAAACGCTCGCTTGGGGACTTCCCATAAAATGGGTTTTCCTATAAGGGAATCGCTCTCACAAAATATCGTTTTAGCAAAATGAAAACCTGCTGTGTAATTCACTAAGCAGGCAACAACTATTTGTTTAACACTGATCTTAGAATAGAGGTCTTGCTTTTGGGTAGGCTTGTTAAATTTATTTGCAATTCTGTATCCTATAGGTTTAATTTTTATTAGTGAACCGTTTCAGGGCAATATTCAGTTAGTATTTTAACTGTTTGTCGCTGACTGCAGTGGAATATGGGGTCTTACGACCCTGGAACTGTATCATGTGGCGTGTAGCAGTATATAGGACAAAAGGGTCAATAAGAGCTATATTGTGGTGCAGGTTACCAGGAACTTTATTTGGCATTACGTTATATCACGCTTGGTACTTACGAACTAACTTATTCGTAATTATTTCACTATTTATAAGAGCGGTCTATGTCACTGTGTATAAACCCAATCAAACTTTAAAATAAAATATAATCACTTCAGCGCCTGTCTGCTCTTTAAGCTAAATTCAAAACAGTCAACATCTCCTTTCCTTTACGAGGGTGAATGTATATCTAGTAGGTAGGTAGTTCCTATTTCATCGTTAGGTTCCTTTTTTATCAGGTTGGCACGTTGTTTCTATGACGTCTCGCATCCTTGGTGATTTGTTTATTTACTTTCAAAATTTTGTTTGAACTTGTGTCAGGCAAATTTTGAKGTTCTTCGTCTTTGACAAAGATTACAKGTGTAATCGAAACGTCAGACTATTAACTTTTTGTCAGTGTTTTCAAAATATTATCTTATCTTCTTTCCTTTTCTATCCTCTGAACCAATTTTTTGTTTATTTTTTTTTTATTGATGCTATGTCTCCAGTCCCATATGCAATAACTTCCAACATTTGTCCCTTTATTTCTTCCATACTTTCAAAGTACCTTGATCTCCTATTTTCCGTTGTTATTTCAAATATTACTGTGAAAGAGTTGGTAGTTTCTCAGATACCAATTGTCTTAAAGCAGACAGACCTCAATAATCTTGAACTACAACTTCGCAGTTGTTCTTTTGTTTTGGTTATAGTCTTCCGCCCCACCCTTTACACAACGTTTGATTTTTAATATGACTTAAACGTAAATCCAGCTCATCTGTCAATTCCACCAAATTCATTTGCAGCAACAAATTATTTTCACTCGGTTAAAATAATATCGAAGTGTAAATACTCACCAAGCTTTACACAAGTGTAGTACAAGACGGGAAACGAATAAAWGTGATTATTGTGACAAACAGTGAGCATTATGTAGCTTGTCCAAACAGTCTATAGGTAAGTACTGACAAAAAAGGAATGAGGCAAAATTGTTTTAAAGAAACATAAGTAGGTATTAAAAAATAGCAATAACAAGAATAATAAAAACTTTCCGCAAAAATAAAAGTAGTAGTAAGTGGGGGTAATGAAATTTTTTCCCTGTAGTCACAGTGGTGCGTTATAAAACATTAATTAATCCATATTTTTTATGATTATACAAATTGTTAGTGCTAAACTAAAACTAACAACACTTGTGAGTGACATGACTGATGTGCCGGCGACGCTAAGTATGAAAACAAATGGCCTGTCGCCGCTACGTTCCTAAGTAGAACAACTTAAAATCACTCAATCACACCGATATCTAGCACCCTTGTGACGTTCTTTTGTCAATCTTTGAAACTAAGCTAATTTAAACTTAAGTGAATTGAATACCGAAAATACCTTGTTTTGCCGGAATACAGCAATTCTATTCTTTGTCGGCCTCTCGGGCTAATAACATTGATACTCTACAGCACATTCTTAAGCAGAATCGCTTGCTGTGAGAAATACTAATGGTCTGAAAGGAGGACGGCGTATTGATAAATGCTTTTGAAATTACACTGCAAATCTTTAATTTCTGTATCAAATTGCATGCGTTCATAACACTCGGCTGCTATTGTGACGTCATTGTATTAGAGAGGATACTTTTTCAGGCTCGCTGGACTGTCTAAGGCACTGACATGACGTTTACCGCATGTACAAGGATAAATCTTTAAGGTCGACACAACTCCATTTACTTATTTGTTAGGAAACTTCAGTGGAAAGTAATATTGTGAGACTGCTGTAGTCAGGCGAATAAATTTTAAAGTTAGTACTTGTAGTACAGGTTTGCGTTAATGCATTTAAACTACCTACAATTTTTTATAAGACATTGAAAAAAAGTAGAAAGAAGTTTATATGCGTCTAAAACCTAACGTAAACTATTTTTCTCAAGCAACAGAGCCTGCCTTATAAGGAAAACCATAAATTACTTGGAAACAAAAACAACTTTAGACGTAATTGTTTTAAATATTTCATTAATTAATAAAAAAAAGTAATAACAATCAGTTTTACCAAATTAAAAATGTATCCCTTTTAAGAAAGTACTGCATTGTAAGGTTTATAGTGTCAAAATTTTTAAAGCAGTTTGGCTGCAATTAATGGTAAGAAGGTAAGAACAAGGTAACCTTAGAATTCGACAATATGTTTAAAGCTAATATCAACTTTGAGTACATACGGAACATTCAAATTTGGTTATTTTGAGAAACGCACCTTTCAACGACTACTTAACATGAATGCCAATACCTTTGCAAAAAAAATACGCTACAATGCATGTTTAACATGTACTAAACAATATAAAACTGTATTCGATTAAACATATACACAACGTACCATTATTTGTAAAATAAGCTACAAACAGGAACCATTGGAATTATCAAACTTTACTGATGGAGTGTGCCATACGTACTATAAAAATAAATTATCTTGTTTGTATATGTACCTTATGATTACGGTACCTAAAAACTTCCAACTACGATTTAACGCAGCGTAAACATTGAAAAAGAAAAAAATTATACTTCGATATAATACTTAAATTTAATAGTTAATTGCTCTAGCTCGGACAATACTGCATATAACTAGAGAATTCGCTGCAAATGCCAGTGTGATAGCAACATAAGTACTAATACTCAGTTTAGTCGCCCAGTACTACTGTACTGGTCGAACATAAGCATTTCACCCTGAAACATAATCGTGATGTGACCTAAAAAATTCGTTCAATTTCACTCAATTTACAACTTAAAAAGTGATGGTTGAACGAGTTTAACGCCGATGGGAAAAAAAATTCCAACCAAGAAAGTAAGGCAGCGCTAAAACCTCTAGGCGAAAACAAAATTAATATTTATTAAACAAGGGTGCCTGTCTGTCGAAATTTGAAAGGCAACCCACCAGAAAAAATTGCCTCAATTAATTACAGTAGCACTACAATCAGTCCCTTACGCATCGGGGCGAAACCCTTAAGACAATAACTTCATTAATTATTCGTGTAGTTTAATTCAGCTCCCCTGCCCACCATTATTTCCATGTCTTCCACTTGCCTCTACATTTAGAATATTATTAATAATTCATAAGAGCTAAGGAATTCGCAATATACTGGAACGACCGGTGGCCTTCGGACACGAAAACAGGAACGCAGACCATTTCCTGTCATTATTACGAGTTGCATTTACATGCAGGGGGTAATCCTAATATTATAATTGATTCATCACTTTATTTATTAATTTTGGGATTATGTTACTGAAGAGAAAAAATTAGGAACTAAATACGTTTGGATATCTTAATATAATGATAACAAATGAGAATTCTAGCATAAAACGATACAAGTGTGACAGTGAGATGATATTATTGATATTTATTAGCAACAGAAGGATACAGTGATGAATGGTTTGAAGAATTCCTCGGCTTTCTCGAGCGGGAACGGCGGCGGTGAGGAAAATCCATTAGTATAACCTTAAGTGTTTATAAAACAGCAAATGAAAATGCATTCGTGTATAAGATTTGAGATATTTATTTTTTGAAATCACACCGGGAATCATCGTTTTTCTGTTCGACTGAGCAGTCAGCATGATGAACTGGAATAGTCTATATAAAAAGAGCAAGTTTAAAACTCCCTATAAGTTTTGAACCTGTTAAGCTCCTCACATAAGATCGTTGAAGGATGACCGCTTTTTAAAGGTAATACTTTAAAATATTAGAGCAAAGTTAAGTTGGCATGAATCGAGACATGAATAGTAAGAACCAATAGTACCTGGATTTGAAAAAGGAGTGTAAAATATTCAAAGAGTTAATAGTATGGCGCAAAATAAAAAAAAGGGTTATTATCCATAGGCCCATAAAGAAACGGTTTCAGAGAGAGCCTCCTTTCTGATTTTGCCAAAACTTGCTGTTGCTACCTGGTGGGCTGATGTTTTATGAAATAACTAGTAAGTATTTGACTGTTGGTTTTAGGTTTTAGTTTCCTAAGACTGTTTACTCTAAAGCAGAATTAATCAACATGCATTTCATGTGCTTATGGCATTGCATTGCCACCGAACCGTGTCGTGTTTATGAACACGATTATCCAACCACAGTTATCTTGCTCTCTTTTTGCCGAAGAGGCTGGGTTTACACGAAGTTGAGTTGATAATTTTCACAAAACACATGTTTGAGCCTACCAAAATTTCATGCTCTAATGGAATCTGGACACCAGAACATTTGGATGCGTATTGTAGGCGACCGCTTTTTAGGTCCTGTATGTTTACTAAACCGATTAACTGGCGCTCCCTACCTAAACTTTCTGTAGCACACCATGCATAATCCTTGTGACGACATCCATTTGGACCAAAGGTAACAAATGTGGTTTTAGCATGACGGTGTACCAGCTCGTTTTTTGCCGGTAGAGAGAATTTTTACAGGAAACTTCTCCACGTAGGCGGGTAAGAAGGAGCGGACCTGTATAGTCGAACCACTTATATTTTAATATTGATTAAGTTAGCACCTCTTAACCATTCTCTGCAGTGGCCGCGGGCGTACGTCATCGAAGAGACGTGTTTGAGTGTTGTATACATTGAGTGGTTTCTTGCAGTTTTTGCAAGGATGGCTACTTTGTTATTATCCCAAGAATTGAGCTGTTATGATGGCTAGGTTGTTAAGAGGGGCATTTACTTGGAGCGATCGGGCAGAAATGTGAACTATGCAACCCATATTACCAGCGGGACATGGGACGTAAGAGGGTAGCCGATAGGTTGACATCGCGCAAAGATCGTACGAGCAACAGACGGGCTAAACTAATATTCGGAAAATTGTGCTTAAAAAAGTAAGCATGATATTAGTAACTTACTATGATATTATACCAGGTTATTCAAAATATGGAATTACCCATTTATTTCTGTAAATATGATGATTTCTGTAGGAACTTTTATAACAATTTTCCTTCCGCCTCCCCATTGCTTCGGCACACAGTAAATTAATGTGAAAGAGCTTTTAACATTAAACTTGTCTCGTGTAATTACTAATTAGACATACAATCTTAGAAATCCAATCATATTGGAATAAATCATATATCGCTCGATCATTCCCGACAGGATTGTATCTTAGCCTCACTGTTCAGTGGATACCACGCGACGGACCTAGTGGGGATGGGCGTTCGCATTCCGCTCTCGTGACGGACTCGTGCGAAAGGGTTTGCGGTTTTAGATTTTTTTGAATGTTTTACTCATTTAACGTGCTCATGTTTTTGGTGGTGTACAAAGAAATATATAGCTACAACGTGGAGTTCGAATTTTTCGTTTATTTGCCCTAGTTTTCGAGAAATAGCTCGCCCAAAATACGCATTTTTAAGCAAAATGTAACAACAAATATTTACATTACTGTACCAAATTCAGAAAAATCTCGAACTCTACTTTCTAGCTACATCTTTTGTCATTGCCATGTCGAAATTTCACTTCGAAAAAGTTTCGAATAACTCGGTAAAATGTAAGACGGTAGGTGCTTAAAATGACGCGATTCGCTCTAGGTAAACGCCCCTCTTAACTTACTATGTGTTTCTTCAAGTAAGGGACAAAAAACTGTTTCTGTAATAGAAATACCAGATTTCGCTCGCTATAATATGGTCACCGAGACTTACTTTTTTACAAACTACAGCATTATTTGTGTTTTGAGTGTCAAACTGAAGTGACCCTGAAACAATTATGGACATCGGGGTAGCCAGTAGGGGTTGGGAGTTTTAAACCATAAGTAGGCAAATTTCGCCAACTGCCTTTGAAGAAAATCCACGATAAGCACATGCAGTTCCAGCTTTATTAACTATTCCAAGAAGCGACTTAAATCCGAAACAAAAGGGGACGATGATTAAAAAACTATTATTGACTTGACTCATACGCATATTATTAAATTTTAATGGAATTCTCCGCTGTGGTATCTACAAAGACGAGCGGTTGTACCGACATAATGCAAAAAGTTCAATATTGTCACAAAACCTAAGAAATCATTAACTTATTTGGAATAGAGATTGAACAAGGTATCATAAAGCGACCACAATAAAAATAGAACTTACGTTGATAGATAAAACGAGTATGGTAAATTCTAACCAATATTAAATAGTTTTCAGCTTAAGACAGTCATCTACAACTTTTTTCCATTAATACTAAATTAATTAATTTGTTAAAAGATCAGTTTGAATGATTACGTTAACCCTGTGCAATAGCATATAAAAAGCCCTACAAAATCAAATAAAATAAGGTCGATAATCCCTGTGTAAAAACTATGAGATATTCTAAGGATGTGTATTTCCCTTTCTACTCGTACATTTGACATCAACCATCTAAGCCACTAGACATAACAAAACACTAATCTAGATATTGATCCATACTATATGGAAAACACGTAATCCGTAATCATTGATAAAGGCTTGTTTCAGCTTACGGTTTATTCAATTGGATTTAACCGTAGCTCGCGCTATTTATCATCGTAAACACTGATGTTATAGCTACACTTTTTTCATCTCCATTTAAGAAACAAAACTAGTAGTTCAGTGTGGGACTGAAGACCATTTCAGAGCCTAACTAGCGACCCAACCCGGCTTCGTATGGGTAGTACCTACAAAAAATACCTTCCAGTCACCTCCATTCGCTCTAAAAGTCTGTTTATTATAGGAGTACACGCTCRACTTATATAAAAACAGTTGGTGATAGCAGGAGCGCGGCCCGAGGGTGATCGCATCAAGCGGATCCTGTCATCGGTGTGAGAAACCGCTTGAATTTATATCGCGCCCATTAATTTTTTGCTATAATTCCTAAAATATTCATTTAAGTTATATAGTGTAAAACATTATAATAATATGCATGAAATGCTTAAGTTAACTAACGTATTTAAGTTGAAAGGATTAATACTGTATCCGTCTAAATGACTCTCCATTTACGGCATTACACATGACCATTTCTTTAGAAGACACCATGCATTGTTTTGTTATATCTCAATTAAGGGGTTAGGCAGCGATGAAGGTCCCAGGGGGATTGACTTTCTCCAATACTTACAACAATTATCGTTATATTTCAACCAATTTACACAAAACCATGACAAATTATATTATACCTAAACGTTCCTCATGAATCACTATATATTGGTGCAAACCGTATAAAAATCCGTTCAGTAGTTTTTGAGTCTATCGCGAACAGACACACATGGCGGACAACTTTGTTTTATAATATGTAGTGAAGTAGAAGTCGAAGGAAGCGTCGGGATATTTATGATGGAAACGACAAATAATTTGTTTAATGGGACATTATAAGCTTAAGTGAAACCAAAACTACCCTATACCGGGTGTTCCAAAAGTATGCCAAGATTCTAGAATAACTCGCTATTAATACGTTTTGGGAAAAAAATGTAAAATACAAAAGCTTTAGGATTTCTTCTTATCTATTCACTGGTCGGTCTGGATTTGATTAACCGGGTCCTTGGAGGTCATATCAAGATCAAGAATATAACCTCTATGATCTCGAAAGTCATGACAAGGCCATATGCAATATCAACGCAATCGCCCGATTAGAATAAAAATTGTAACGAGCCGTTATAAGTAATATTGATGCAAAACATGTCGCGAGTGGAAAATTAAAAAAAAAGGGAGGCGGAGAAAATGAAGGGTTGTCAGGAGGACAGCAAGGGCTGTCAAGTACAAAAGGAAACCCTTGCTTGAAAAGAAGCTGTTTTCTTGGTGACGTGCTTGAGCAGGAGGCGCCGAGTTGAACGTGGTCAACGCCTGGGACCCAGAACGTTCGAGGCTGCGAACGAAGACAGGAACCTTTGCCTCGCCTTTAATTAGTTGCAAGGTACCTGTAGTGCTGCTGGCGTCACAATAAAGAAACTTGAAATTAATGTTGTTTTGCCTGCCTGAACCCGAGCTAGCTTGGTAGTTTACAAAATACAAAGGTTTGTGGGGTCGCTGATTACGAATCTGACGTCACATTTCCAAGATTCAAAATGGCGAATGTTATATATGACGGATGGAAAAAATAAATCCACCGAAATGCCCAATAATTCTTTTTTGGGCACAAGTACGAATTTGATTTTTTTTCGTACATTTCCATGCATTTAAAATTTTTACATCCGCCTTATTGGATCCGCCACTTTGAATTTTGGAATCGTAATGCTCCCAAAAAGCCATGACTGGAAGTTATGGTCAAGGTCATATTTGGACGTTAAATTTTACGATTTTTCCAAATCTGCAATGAAGAACACCTATAAATTTCCATTAAAAAAATTAATCTTGATATGACCTTCAATGTCGCGGTTAATGTCAAATCCTGAGTCACTTTTGTATTTAATGTTTTATCCCGAAAATGTATTCCTAGCGCTGCCATACTTTTGAAACACCCGGTATAAAAAATAGGTAAACGGCACTATAAAAAGAAATTAATACCAGTATAATTATGTTTTGTTATACTTTGTTAATAAATTGGATGTTAGGCTGTATAGTGAAGAAACGAGTTGGCAAAAAAAATAGTCTGACTTTTATTCAATTCAGCAGCCCTTTACTAATAAAGTTAAACTTATTCTTCCTGTTTTAAAGACTTCTTAGAAATCGAACCATCCTATTCGTTCAAAATTAGTAGGACGTCATAAGGTAACTTATCAATTATTGAGGGAGAGATAAAAATAATACAGTTATAAGTATGTACGAGAGCGAGTTAATCTTTTCTACTGAAGGAAACAAGAATTTCACCCATATAATCCCGATAGTCCGGGAGTATGTCAAGTTCAGAAAACTTTATTAAAAACATATCTTCATAGCACCGAGCAAATCGAAATCCTGGAATTCTGTAAAAAGAGAAATTACAAAATGTTTTCAATTTTGCTCCTTTAAAATGTATTCATCTATCTGTGTCGGTGAGCCTAGCAAAAACTGAAACCGGTCCTGCCCGCAGTCAAGACCAACATTCATAAATCCCGCAGAATAAAATCCCAATTTGTTTCGATTGTTATACGTGTTCCAAGAGAATCCCCGAACAGCCAGCCGCCCCAATAGTTGTAAATTTCCTCCAATATCTTAATGCATTGGATTTACGTTTTCCCACTGTTTCTTTCGGGCCGAATTTTCCCTTTAGGCGGCGGAAGTGCGTTAATGTGCGTTGGGGGTGGTTCACGGATAAACGATTCGACTGCGGATGGTATGGTTGGTCTGGGCCGATATCGACTCAAGGGGTTCGTTTGTTGTAAAATTGGCGGTTAACCTCGTTTTATCGGCATTCTTGCCTCTAATGATCCAAACGTGGGGGAGTCAACTGTTATAAAAGATATCCAGAGTGCCAATCCAATATATTAGCGGTAGTCCATTTCGTTTTTACAAACTGGGTCTAGTAAATGTAATCGTTAAAATTGGCATTAGAAAACATGGTTCTGTAGGATTTTAATAAGATTAAAGAATACAGAAATAGTAGAAAATACTATAACTTATAAACTTACAAAATGAAAATGACAAAGCCACCTAGCTTCCTTATCAGGAATTACTCCAAAAAGTAAGTGACCTGTATAGCATAGACATGCGTTTTAATGAAATACTTAAATCTGAAACTGAACTCCTAATTTTATGTTGCTGAACAAATAACAATTTTTGCATTGTGTTAAAGTGAAACTCTCTGAGATTGCAGTCATAAAAAATGATGCGAACGAAACAGTAACGCTTTATTGTCGCAAATGGTAAGCCACTCTGGGGACAATGCTGCAGCCAGAAACGCACCAACAGCTCAGCAGCAACCACCCCACAATACTGTTGTGTAATGAGTAATTTTCCTCGCTTCAGTTTAATTTCCATCTGGCGACAATGAGTACATTATCATCCGTAGTATGTAGTAGTAGAAGTATAATTATTGGGCATTTTTGTGGTGTTCATCTCCGGCAAGCAGCTGCTCAGTTACTGCAATGAGGATGTTTAGTGATTTTTACAGAATGTATTTTTTGATAGAGCTATTAAATTGCTGTATTTCTTGTTTTTTCATATGTTGAATAAAACTCGAGAAATTAATAGAGTAAGATTTGCCTTTAAAATTACGACGTCACAAACGAATAAAAAGAAATAGTTTCACATATTCTTTAGTTGGAGACAGATCCCCAAGCGACGCTGAAAATGCGCACTATGGCAACGTCGCATGGTCGTCAGCTGTCGTTTAGCTATTCGCTATTTCCGGTCGGTGTTGTTGTTGGGTCAGGTCGTGTTCGTTTATCTTTATTCGTTCAGTTTAATTTATATTCTTTTATCCTTAAGTATTGGAAGTGTGTTTAATATGTCTAAGAAAGTGTTGATGCGACGCACAAAAAACGGCCTAAACGCCTCAAAATCGCGTGGTAATAAAAGCAAACCCCCAAATCCAGCTGGAAAACACACTCGCGTAGGAATACCCGACGTAAAGGAACATGTGACATCGTACGGCATACGTAAGAACACCGAGTATAAACACTTATTTCTGAAAAACTAGACAAGACCGCAAGAAACGGATGACAGATTTGTGTTTAGGAGGCCGTGTTCTAGCAGTATGCTAAATTTCGTATAATTTAGCGAAGGTTCGGTAATGTCCATAATTACCTTATATTAAAAAAAAAGTTTACTTGCAAAAACCCCAACAGATACTATATTGTTGACAAACCGTAGGTTGTCTATATAAAAATTATTTATCATATTGTTATCTATCAGGGGTAAATTATCATTGTCAGCTTTTAAAAATCCAGCGTCCATTTGAGAATTAAAAATACCATACAATACGAATACAACAAAACCTGCCCAAACAAATGTTGAGGTTATATTTATATTGGCGACACTTGTCGATAACTAACAACTAATTTGCTGCCAAATGTGCATTTCCGTTTCGTTTGTGACGTTTCAGCATTTAAGTTCTGGTTAAAAATTAGTTAACTTTAGACACTTTCTGTGACACTAAGAACAGGCCTAACAACATCTAAAGTATGACAGATTTGGTTAATTGGTTAAGGCTTTCGCGTCCAGGTGAAGAACTACTGTACTAATACTACGTCCAGCACAATAGATGGAAGGACCGTTGAAGAAGCTAGCCACTCGTGCTAGCGAAACGTCAGGAAGCAATTCCAACCTACGACGGCCTTTAGACCCGAATCAGGACAACAGTTCATAAATTTGGTTGTTCTATTCCTTCGTCGTGAATTTTACGCCTGCATACTTGTTTTCATTTTCTGTAGCATCGACGATTTTTTTTGTTGACTCCTATCTTCCTACTTGCTTTGCAATATTGAGAAACTCCACGCATCAACCACGGAAAGAACAAATCATACAGACCTGCGTAGAAGATTTCTTTAAAATCCGTCAGGAATATTTTTTTGCTGAAAAGAAACCATCACCTTTACTTCCACGGGAAGACGGAAAAGCTACCTACTTCCCATATTTTAAATCTATTAATAGAACTTAACGCCTTTTTGTCGATATTTTTAAATTTTTGATCATTCATACCTACGTTGCTATCATATCTGATTCTTATTTATTTATATGTGAAAACATTCTTATTACCGTCAGATTTTAAGACTAGTGTGTCTTTAAAACTTATATATTTATTTGTCAGAGATATGTAAAGAAATATGTATCTCCTAAATCCACTACTGATCTTTAACGCCGATATATAAGTATATAGTTTTTAAATACTCATATTGCTAAATGTCTCCACTGCCCACAACAGCCACATAAGGATCAAAAAGCCCACTCTTCCAGCCCATGGCTACAGACTTACTACAACACAGTACCACAGTCATCTCGAGTCTCGAGTACACAGCGACGCATTGTTCTAGAGGCTATTCTTCGGTATATTGGTTTCGATCGTTGCGCAGTTGGGCTTTTGTCGTCATTTGTAACCGAGAGGTTTGCTGTGGTAAAGTTAGGTACTTCTTCATCAAATAAAGCGCCTTTGACTTGTGGTGTACCTCAGGGATCTATTCTTGGTCCCATTATTTTTTCGATTTACGTCAGTAATCTATTGAGTACTGTTCGTAGTGTTCAGTATCACATATACGCTGATGATACGCAAATCTACTACAGCTTTCATCCTTCAGAGTGCGATTTAGCGGTGAAGAATATAAATGATGACTTGGAGAGGATTGCGGAGGCGTCCAGATCGCATGCATTAAAAATAAATCCGGGCAAATCTGCTGCTATTCTGTTTGGTGGTCGAAATGTATTAGGTGCGGTTTCAGGGAAGCTTGCGCTGCACATTGACGGCTGTGCCATACCTTTAGTGGAAAATGCTGAGAGTCTGGGGTTGACGTTGGATAATAATTTCCGTTACAGAAAACATATAAACAACTGCATAAAAAAGGCGTTTATTAACCTAAAGCAATTGTTTTCGCATAGAACATACTTGGATGTACGCGTTAAAAAATTATTAAGTGACACAATGGTATTGTCTCACTTCAATTATTGCAGTGAGGTATTTTTTTCATGTCTTGATGTAGCCACTAAGGCAAAGATACAGAGAATACAGAATGCGTGCCTCAGGTTAGTTTATGGGATCGGGAGACGTCAACATATATCGCATAAGCTACTGGATGCTGGCTAGTTGAACATGGAGAAGAGATTTTTGCGGCGAGTGTCTTGCTTGTATCATAAGGTAGTTTACGTTCGGACTCCACCCTACCTTTATAATAAAATAACTTTTCGTAGTGACGTTCATAACATTAACGTCAGGTTCAGGGGTAAGCTGAGTCCCCCATTTCATAACTCATCGTTGTTTGAGAGATCGTTTTCAGTGCAGATTTGTAAAGTTTACAATTCTCTTCCTAATAACTTAAAAATTCTTGAACCTGAGAAATTTAAAAGACATCTGCGGGAGTTTTTTAATGATTAATTTTGGTGCCGTGGTCTCTGGCATCTATTCTTCTGATAAATAATTGTTTTGGGTAATTGTTCTGGGAATTTGGGGTACAAATTCGCTCTTGATTAATGTAGTTATTAATTTTCTATGCTTATTATGTAGTCATATTCAACTAGATTATTCTGATTATTATTTCGAGGTGGTTGAGTGGAAGAGCAGGGGACACAGCTTTGTGTCCATCTGAACTTCGCCCTTTGTTTTCTTTTTTTGCAATAAAGGATATATTATTATTATTATTCCCGCAAATTTGTAACAAACTGAGCTTACCCAGAAACAGATGGGAGCCCACACGATGCTACACAGCGACAGCTCCGGTTCCGGTTGAATATCACCGAGGAAAGGCCACGGCCGTAGCATCCCCATGATACACAACCCGTCAGCACTCATGCCGGTCACTGGACCATGCTATTAGGCCTTACAGGGAGGAAACAAGCAAGCTCCAGACAAACGAAACAGCAACACAAACGGCACAGCACCACAAACAGCATTTCAACGAAATCCAAAAACGGCGCAAGGTTAAAAAAGAACCGGCAGTGGAGGAGAAACAGCTTATCCAGGAAGAAGCTACAAAAAGGAAATGGAACAAACTGCTTGCATTGCAAAATCGCGGCCAACGTTAAATAACCTTAGTTCAGCAATTTAACAAGGTTATTACCAACGGACGCAACAAAGCAACTTGCAGTGGAAGACCGTAGCAGTAACCTAAAGATATCCCGAAAAGTTTCTAGCAATCCGCAAAACAAGGAGATGCATCTCATCCGCAGAATGCCCCACAATGTGAACAAACAATCGTAAGCTGTTTCAACAGGAACGAACAATTAAGTATCGCAAGCGTATAGTTAGCAAGCTCAGGATACTTGCTGCCGTAAAGAACAATCATTATAGTTCCACGATGTAGTGCAAAGTTTGTATAACAAGTCGGTCAATGATTATACCCAGCAACATTAACCACACATATAAGTAGCCAACAAGACAGTATGCAAGTTAGTTCATAAATGAGTTGCTAATTAGTCGGTATATAGTTCGTAAGTAATCAACTATGATAATGTAGTGCCTAAAATAAAAATGATCATGTCAAGCATTCCCTATAATAAGTTTACTTTTTAATGTTTCCGATTTGTTATTTTTGATAATTGGTATATAATTAAGTTAATAATTTGGTTATCTAACTCAACCAAACAATACAAAGAATCTTCAAAAGAAACTAAAAGTTTCTGCAGCTTCAAACGCTGATTGAGAAACTTTGAGAATTTTAGCAAATCTTCAAATCGTAATAAAGGCTCGTCTTTAATTGAATAAATTTTCGAATTACATATTAATTGTATGAAATTGGACACGTATTAGCCTAAAGGAGTGTTATTACATACACGTATTCAATCTTGCCGAATATGTTACTATAGAAGGGTTTCTGCACAATTGTTATCAATCAGTTTGATATTGTTATGTGAATGACCACTAACTTGATATTCTACCTCAATATACTTGAAAATCTCGTAAACAGCTGAAACAGCACGGACTAACTAAATAGAGGCAAATGTGCTGAATTAAGTTCTCATTTGGAACATGGAAAGAAATTGAAAATTCTAATAACATTTTTACATGACCTTTTTTGTTAAGCAAAGTATAAAAAAATAGGATATTCAGAAAGCTACCTAGTATTTCATGAATTTTTGCTTCAACTTCAACCTCCGAGGTATATGTTAGAAACCAGACGACTAATTATTATAAAAATAATGGTAACATGGGAAATTGGTACAACAAATATTGGCTGATGTATCTGGTGTATTTATGTGTTTGCCCACATTGCGCCTGACAATATCATGATAATTAATTGTGCCTACGTCGTGTATGCTAAATTGCTATGTCTGGTCGGATCGATGCATGATTTCTGCTAGGTATAGTTAGGGATACCTGTTAGAAATGTAGCAATCAAAAGCGTAGCAACAAACTGTAGCTAAGTCCTCTTATAAATAATAAGTAAGTATCTAAGTAAGATCTAAGGAAAATACTAAAAAACTACTTGTACCGGGCATAAACATTTTCCTTGATTTACAATACTACTTGTTAAAAATAGATATAGGAAATGAAAACCTTCTACGACATAGCAAGCTTACCAAAATCCAAAATTAGAAATCTGAACTTCAATGATATTTCCTTCTAGAAACCAAAAGGCTAAAAATTATAATTAACAGTATCAGATTTTTTGTATTTTCTCAAACATTTCATCTTATAGTTCAGTATAATTAGACCGATTAAGAAGGGCATTTACTTGGAGCAATCGGGCAGAAATGTAAATTATGCAACCCATATTACCCGCGGGACATGGGACGTAAGAGGGTAGCCGATAGGTAGACATCGCGCAAAGATCGTACGAGCAACAGACGGGCTAAACTAATATTCGGAAAATTGCTGACTGTAGGGTGTGCACAAAAAAGTAAGCATGATATTAGTAACTTACTATGATATTATACCAGGTTATGCAAAATATGGAATAACCCATTTATTTCTGTAAATATGAACTATATAACATTTCATTCTAACTGCATGATTTCTGTAGGAACTTTTATAACAATTTTCCTTCCGTCTCCCCATTGCTTCGGCAGACAGTAAATTAATGTGAAACAGCTTTTAACATTAAACTTGTCCCGTGTAATTACTAATTAAACATACAATCTTAGAAATCCAGTCATATCGGAATAGATCGTATACCGCTCGATCATTCCCGACAGGATTGTATCTTAGCTTCACTGTTCACTGGATACCACGGGACGGACCTGGTGGGGATGGGCATTCGCTTTCTGCTCTCGTGACGGACTCGTGCGAAAGGGTTTGCGGTTTTAGATTTTTTGAATGTTTTTACTCATTTATCGTGCTCATGTTTTTGGTAGTGTACAAAGAAATATGTAGCTACAACGTGGAGTTCGATGTTTTCGTTTATGTGCCTTAGTTTTTGAGAAATAGCTCGCCAAAAATACGCATTTTTAAGCAAAATATAACAACAAATATTTACATTACTGTACCAAATTCAGAAAAAACTCGAACTCTACGTTGTAGCTACATCTTTTGTCATTGCCATGTCGAAATTTCGCTTCGAGAAAGTTTCGAATAACTCGGTAAAATGTAAAACGGTAGGTGCTTAAAATGACCCGATTCGCTCTAGGTAAACGCCCCTCTTAATCACAACTGCGAAACGCGAGCATCATTGTTAAAAGTAAATGACGATTCCGCATAAACATTTTTGGTCCGCAAGCATCATTAGCAGTTCTTCCGGTGGCATTAACTTTCATTACTATAAGAAGTGAAAGCAATCACCTGTGTACTAGAGAAGCAGTTCCTAATCTAGGACTTATTTCTGTTCTACCTAGACTATCTTCTTCGTGGTAATATTACTGAACAATCTTTTACAAACGCACATAACATTATAACGCATATAAGAAATACAGTAACTAATTTTATTTAAATGTATATGAATAAATACAATTGCGTGTATGAAGTTATTTCTCTTCATAGCCAAAATACAACCCAATAATCAAAATTTGTAAGCTAGACCTTTTAAAAATTGTTGCTGGTCACAATGCGACTTAATATTACAGTTTGTGCTCTACGTAGATATTTAGTGGCGACATCATCCCCGGCGCGCTGAACAGTATCGCCCAACCTTATCAGAACCTCTGTGGATTTTCTCTTAACTAACTTCACAAAAAATGTTTGAATTTAAAATGGGGGCACCCAGTACAAAATTTTGGTATGGCTGATATACGTTGCGCTAATATTTTTGCATGTAAGTCTCCGGCATTTTAGTCATAAATACTCTACCTCGCCTGGCTAACCATGATGCTACACAAAAAATATTTAATTCATTGCCAGAGGACAGCTTTTTCTGCTGTTAGCATGCCTCATGCGAACCCTTGATTAAAGAGCGCAATGGTTTTTTGTTAATAACAGGGTTGATAATTTTTGTTTGCTATCGTAGAAACCTTCAAATAATAGTTGTAGATTTTCAATAAAAACTTGCCTTATAGAAAATATTCCTTTCACCTCGATTCAGTTCCATTTAGATCGACAAACGGGCTTGTCCGAGAAAAAGATCGTTCCGAATGCAAAAATCAATAAAGGTTTCGGCAACAAAAGCAAGGGACCTTTCTGAAATGCCATTGCAACCAGTCACACACCTTTGAGAAAGAAATAGAGAAAGATAACACAAAAAGTTATGCATCAATAAAGCATAAAAACCGCTGCAAATTGAATCAATATTTCCACATCCAATTGTCAAAATGATATTTACGCTTATATTTCTTGTATTATACGATCAATAATCAGGTGCTAGCATTTCTTTCTCTCTACACGTTTTTTTCTACGACAGAGGTTCTCGTGATAGCAAAAATCCATAAATTTTTATAACCTGTTTCTTCTAAATAACTACAAAATTATTAACTTAACAAAAAATTACTAGTGATTTTCGACCAGAAATTTGATTTTCTATATAATAGCAAATTAAAAAATTAAAAATCGTGTGGACAGAGTCCAAAATCCAGTTTTTTGGAAATATTTCGAAAATGTCAAAATTTTGGAAAACACTTGAGAAACCTTATTTCCTAGCTGATAATATTTTCACTTTTTGAATACATTAAGTATTTTCGGAGATATTTAGGAAAAACCGGTTTTTTTGCTAATATCTTCTAAACAGTTTGCTGCACAGAAAATTTATAGGAACGAACAATACTACTAATCACATATTAAAAAACATGCAAAAAGGGTAGTTACCCCACAATTTCACCCCCTATTACCCTATACTATCTCCCCAAAAACAATAGATCGCTTTGAGTGGTTGAGATATAGATGTATACCAGATTTCAAGTTCATATGTTGTCTTTCGATAGTTATCGCGTAGACACAGAGACCGACAGGCACACAGACAGACAAGATGGGACAAGAAATTTATTTGCTCAAATTTTGTTTTTGGACGTTTTCGAGCCATTTTAAGCGATTGTGCAAAACAAAAAAGAATCCGCGATACAATACTTTCCATCCGTTGGACGTGGAAGTAAAATTCATCGATTTTTGAAAAGAAGCGTATTATACCTGTATACCGAAATTCTGTCAGCATAATATTTACAATTTATAAATTAGCCGCGCATATATAAGTAAGTATATCTTTTTGGTATGTAGGTACAAAATGATCATTCGCTACAATGATTAAAGATTATAAAGTAATAATATTATGAGAAATGAAGCCTGCCTTGCGTTTGAAAGAGTGTAACTCCGACATCTCTGCGATCGAAAACTCATAAGCAATTTTAATCTCTTTTTCATTGAACGCGTCATACACAGGCAGAGCACACATATTTAGCCCTTTCTACGTGACCTCGGGAAACGCATTTACCCGGATTACGGCAGACTTGAGTGGAACTACTCGGAGGGCTTTTAGCCTAGGTCGGAGTTCTGCGTTATATCAACATCACCTGCCGAATTAGTGAGATTATAGCGTACGCAACAGAGATTGGCGTGAAGGATTTAGGTTGTGAAAGCTTTTTGCCGGGTTATAGATAGAAACCAATAACTTTCGGAATAAACGGGATTTAGTAACCCTAATTGACATATATCATTAAGTATTACTAGAAAACCCTTTGTTAACAACTTCTTGACTTGTAGCTCTTCTAGGGACATGATTTGATTAAAATTAATATATGATACACGAAACAATCAATATCTCAGCTATGGAGGAATATAGAGGAATGTTCTGGTTGATTCAGACTTACCTCAGTTTAATGCATAATTTGCAACAATACATCAAAACGTTAGTATAACTTTCCTTAAGTTTAAAAGTTTTGGTTTTAGAGTTAATTTTATAATAACTGCATTTATATTCAACTTATAAAATGTAATAGAGGTACCTTGTAATAGTACTATTAGTGTTTATTTTCCGTTGAATCTTCGCATATACAATTAAGTGTTTAAAGCCTCAGAACAACAGCCTTGCATTTGTGAATATACTAACTTTGTTCATTTGCTGTTACAGTCCTCGTTAAACTTTGTACACCTGTAGAATATATTCTCAAAATGTAATTATTGTAAAGGAGATTATTAAATATCGATATTCGTGCATGTATTAGGAATTTTCTACATACGCTTTAATTCTCTGGCAAAAGCGGTCTAGATGTTGCTTTTGTATTGACTGATGACAGAATGCCGTGGCACTATTATAACATACAGGTACAGGGTTTATCAAAAAGCATGGAATAACCTGTTTCTTTCTGTAAATATAAATTTTATAGCAAAATGTCCATAATAAAAATTTCTTTTAGTTTTTGTATATCAACGAATTTTTATGGCAACGTATTTTCTTGTCCTGTGCAACCAAGCCATTTTTTTCGAATTTATATTGCTTTTTTATCTCTGAAATGACCAGGTGTTTATTTTGTGTGGTTTAAGTTTGGTTAGTACTGGTTTTCATTTATTTATGTATCTGTTGATATTCCTACAAAAAGGTAAAGTTAAAAGATTAATTTTATAACAGCAGTTTCAGCAAAGGTGAAACTCATTGAAGATGATCGAATTGAATCCCTAATAATGGTTGGCCATAGATATTGACAACATTTACACCAAGGTAGATGTGATTCATTTAATAAAATCGTTCGCACGGAGAGAAATTCTATTACTCAAACCACAGCGTCGAAGTTATTTTACAAATTTAAGAATATGTCCGGACATGGAAATCGATTACAAATGAAAATCGAACCCTTGATTTATTAGTTAGCGTTACGGACAATCAACCATGCAACTTGCTTTGAACAATAATATTTAGTCGATCGTCGGTTCCAATATTATAGAGAAACCAATATAAATCTTACAAAGTACTATTTCTCCACGAGTTAAGTGAAGATAATACTAGTATAACAATGCAGTTTTGTGCGACGATCGTGGGCATGCCCAATGGTGGTAATCTAAATTTTGCAAACTTTATTTTCTGACAAAGCCACTTTTTGCCTATATGGAATTGTAAATAAGCATAACTGCCGCTATTGGTCTACTGAAAATCCACACTATATGATGGAACGCAAAGTACCTAAACAGAAAAAGGAAAACGCGTCCTTAATAAATATGCACCACATTTGGCTTTGTTCATATAAAAATATGATATGTAATGACGTTAATTTAAAAATGAAGTGAATCCATAACTATATGCTTCTGAGTTTCTCAACTGCATGCTTTTAGTTAACCAACTCTAATAGAGCGAAAAGCAGATGTGCTTTCTGTACCCATATTATCAACCCAAGCACATTTCCAATTCAGGTCTAATCCAATATCGTTTGCTCATCTACATAATACATAATTCCGCTACTGACTGTAATATTGGTTATGCCAATTTCGCAATTCTGGACGCTGTTGCATATATTACTGTAAGACATTATCTGTGAAAAAAGTAGCAACGAGGGAAGTATTTTAACAAAGTTATTTGTTATCTTTATGATTAATAATAATTAATCAAGTATTTTATCCACATTTTTCCTGAAATGTCAACTTTATAAAAAAATATGATATTAAATAAAGGGTGTGTTCTTTTTGACCTTCTTAAATACAAAGCTAGGATAAACAAAATTTAAAAAAGCAGAGCACCATTTTTGTCTCTTCATAATTTATCAACTAAAACATGCTCCATACAGGAAATGCGTCAAAAAATTCTTTGTATACTATTCCATAAAATTCACCAAAAACAAATTAAAAGTTTGATAAATGGCTGTTACAAACATTTGCATAAGGTAGATATTTATGCTTCGATACTGGCTGTTCTGCCCAAACTGCAATTAAATTCAACTGGCATTAAATTTGCAATTGATTTATTAAAGACCAATTTCCATTCAGCGGCGCTAAACTGCCATGTGCAATGTTTTAGTGAAATAAATCAGAACAAGAGTAACCGAAACTACGGCTATCGTAGCTAGTGCTACATGGGTAACCTCAACCAGGCGGAGCTTAACGCAGTTTGTCTTTGGATGTTACATGGAATGCACCCTAATATGTTGATGAGCGTATAATTGTTGGTAATCAGTTTATCCGCACTACATTTGAAACCAGAAACAGCAAAATTTTAGGATGAGCTATGAGTGCAGCCAAGTTCAGATGTAGAGATTCAGCAGCTAAAACGATTGAATAGAGTAAGCAAGAATAAGTAGTCAAGAAAATACTAACGAGGAATACTAAAGAAAAATTGGAAAAGTATAGAGGAACCCATCTTAAAGAAGAGAGTAACAACCTGGGAAGTAGCAAAGTTCTATATCATGAGACCAGGTCAAATTGGTAAATAATTATGATTGAGCTATTTAGTGGTGATAATTCAATAAAATAATAGTTCAAACCTCACATATGGGTGTAATATGAACATTTGATCATAAAAAACACATACATAACAGTCGTTCATAAAAAGCGGGTCCAGTAAGCGGGTCTTTTTTGTAGTGAACGTACATCGCAAGGCTGATGTAATAAATTGAACATGCACTTGTGTGTATAAATGCCACAAGTAACAGTAGTAAACGATGGGTATGTAAAACCAGCCTTGCGTTACAAACCATGACAGGCGCTACGTTTGTGTTAGAAAGAGAGAACCATAGCTTACGTGATCCGCTTTTTTAATGAACGCCCATTATAAGGTTAGCGCCGGAATGTTTGGGCTTCAAGAGAGCTTTGCATATGGGCTCAGATATACGTTAATAAGCTTATGTGAATCTACGAAATCTTTACGTTTCCTAAAGCATTCGACGCCCACAGACATTTTTATTATTTGCATTGTAAAAATTAATAATTAACAGTTTTATTTAACTTATGATGTATATATGTACCTATCCATTAAACATAATCTAAGAATAATAAATTGTGTATAAGTTCTGCGCTTCCCCGGTTTAACCCTGCACTTTATTTTTTGCCTTTGAAGTTAAACTGTATTAAGTTTTGTTTATTCGCTAATATGTGGACAGATACTATTAGACTTTATTTTATATTATGGTGGAGCATGTTACATTAAATAATTGGATTGAATGATAAAGCTACTGTAAATTTGGATTAATAACTGCTAAGCTATATTCCGTTCAAGTTAGCTGTATACCAAAATGTATAACGTCACTCTTTTATTCCTTAACTAGCAACCTAAATTTTCAATTGCTATAAACTGTTTAAGATCATTTCTGTAATACTATGTATACATTGCAGATTGGATGTGATCAGTCAAAATGTACAAAAGTCTAAAAGAATGTGCAATACGTCCAGCTCATGTACTATTCACTAAATGAGTAACATATGTCCTTACTGTTGTCATACGAGTATATTTTGCTTTAAGCGGGTATGCGCCCTGGGGTTGCGTCCTAATATAGTTTGCTCTCGGCGGATCATTTATTTTACACCGCTGTGCCACAAACTGTCCTCTCATTCAGATTCAAGGCTGATGCATTTCTAGAGATCTGTAAAGCATATACAAGCATAATGCGTTCTAATTATTAATTACTTTAAGCAATATGACTAGGTATAACAAATACCATTCAATATATAGTAAACAAGAATTAATTAAAAAAAAACAGGTTTAATGGCGTAATAAAATTCAGTGCTAGTAAGATTTTAAGCCTCTAGTTTGTTTATTATTAATGTATTTAGCAACTGCACACTAGTTAGTTTCTTGATAAATGTCGATGTCGTACCATGTAGGGTATGAGTATCTCATCTAAATGAACGTTATGTACAAGTGGCAAGTGATTTCATTACTACAGCGTTTAATTTCCAAAATGGAACACCAGCCCCTCACAACTACTTGTTAACGCCGACACTTTAATTATGACACCAATATCTGATTCGAGTATTCCCTGCGGCATTAATAAATCACCGGGCCCACTACCAATGATTCACTGTGCAATTAGTATATGTAAATATTTACCCATTCATTGTTAAAGCCGATTAAGTCTAAATGGGAATAAGCTTGAACATCCTTCTTACTTTATAGTTAAAAAGCCTCTGTGGCACCTTCGCCCAGGAAAGCGAGTTGCGACCCTAGCTTTCTGTTCCTTGATTAAGTTGGCAAATTACGAAAAATGTGAGGCACGAGGAGGCCGAAAAAGTGACTAAATTACGAAGTCCTAATAGGGGCTTGTGTGTTTTCCCGCAAGGGTTCGGTAACAAAATGCTAGCGGCCCTAACATAAAAGTTTCTTATGTGCTAGAGTTTTACTTACCGTTACGTCTAAACTTAGAACACTATGTATTTTTTCCGCAGTCCCCTTACCTATAACAACAGAAAACAACAATGAAATGTTTACTTACTTTTTCGCACTATATAAATTCTTCGTCATTTTCTTAGCATTTTATTTTACACTCATTTACATTCCACAATAGACGAGCATAAACATTAAAATATTAAATAGATATTATTTAACGACTAATAATAAATAACGAATATCCTAACCACTACACAACGTTACTCTTAAAAATTGACTATTACTACTGGCTGCTTAACGAATGAATATAACTGAATCCAAAATTACTATATTTTAAGAACCGATTTTAGGCCGTACAGAATGCTTACTTATATGAAGTACCAAATGCACTAAAAACCAAAGCACGGCACTAATAGTATAGTAATATACTGTGCTCTACCCCATAACTAGACGCAAAAAGAATAATAAATGGCAGTGCGTGCCTAAACGACTAAAACAACCTCTAATAAAGGTCGCTTTTTTATATAGTGGACCATCAAAGTATATTTAACAAAAATTATTTTCATATACTTTGACACCACGCTCTTTAACGCGTCAAGTCAGCGAATCACTCAAATAATCAATTCCCACTTGAGTTGTATCATTCGAGACTGAGCCTGTAAGTACCTACAGCATCAAGAATTTATGCGATATTCTGCCCTATTACGGCGTTCTTTACATTCAATATAGTTTAGCTTAAAACCTAAATGAATCCGGTAGGTGCTGCCATCAGTTTATCTTATCGAAACCCGGTCTGCGCGTTTTTGCCAAAAACGGTTTTGCCCACGAAAATACTATCACTATCACTTTGAGCCTGCAAGATTCACCTAGTAAATTTCGCTAAACAGCTGCCTTTAAAATTGGTTTTGATTTATCGAGTGTGTGAAACGCAATTAGATATTTGTATTGGATCTGAAAGGCGCTGTTATTATCATAATTGATTGCCTAATTGGGGATTTGAAAAGCGAATCGCTAGTCCTTGCAGAAGAGGGTCGAAGAGCAGACGTAAGTTCTTTTTATTCAATAGTACAGTGGTTTCGCCATGCGTTTTTATTATTGCAGCCTTTCTTGCTTTCTTGTTTCTTACTTCTTCATCCTCCGGTTGTTACTTCGCTAAATCCACGTGCATAAGGGCTATTTGGTAGGAAAAATACTCCGGGAAGCTAATTGACAGCTAGGGTAGCAGTAGAAGGCCCATTTGGACTAGTAGGACGCCCAGAGGACCAGCTTACATTACGGTCAGACACTTTTATTTTTTTACGTTATCTATAACTTCAACATTCTTGCCGTTCCGAAAGCACGTAGAAGTGGATTTCCGTGGATCGTCGTTCGTCGTTTCCCTGAAATAAAGAAGAGTTAACGTTTAAACATTTACAATTTGATATTTACAATTTACAATTTGATATTAGAATTTACAATTTGATCTCTACATTACGCAATTTGTTATTTTCTCAAAAATTTAATCGATACTTACCTGTATAGCGTCGGTTATAGTAGTTTTTGTTTCCTTTCTGTTAGATTATTCTAAAAATAACTTACCTTGATAAAGATAGGAATTTCGTAGACTGTTCACATTAGAATAGCTTGTTATTTTTTTAAAATAGCGGTTTGCGAGTCGCAGCGGCGTTTTGCCTATAGCTACAGGGATAAAGTGAAGATATTGTGTACTCGGGAAGGTATTGGCCAATACTCCACCCCGGGTATCGATAATTACGTAATACGTTCACTACTCACGAAATACAGTGATACGGTTTGACCGTTCTTCCCTCGCGCCACGACGCTCGCTTGCTAGACCGTTGCAGGGTCTTAGGGTAGTTATTACATTAATTTGAATTATAATCATTAACCTTGTTACATTAGCTTTATACTTTTATTGCATGTTAAATTTTTTTGTAAATAAACACGGACATAAAAATTATTTCGCATTTTTTTTGTAAATAAACACGGGCATAAAAATTATTTCGCAATTTTTTTTTTTTGTTTCGATGTTGGCGAATCTGTGGACCCAGCCCGTCTCCACTGAGTAAGCTGAGGCCAGCGAAACCCTCTTGAATATCGCCGTGGTTTATTAGATTTATTGTGAAGGTAAGATCTGTGGCTATAATATTTGTTGTTTGGTGGCTAATAAAGCCTTTGTGGTATCGTCACGTAATAGCCCATAATGTCCTAGACTTGCTGGATAGATGAAGGAACTCAGTGAACACGGCAAAAAATTGACATTCCTTTAATGTAGTTCAATTATTCCCTGGTTAGGTAAGGTCGTACATTGGTTTGTTGCAGAAGTGGTAAACCAAATGGGTCTTCAATGTTTCGTAAATTACTGGTCTGCAAGCGCCTTCGTGGGATTAAACTTAGTGTCTAAGATGACGAACATGGAGATGCGAGGTTTTTCGCCGACGCCCATTCGTTCTGCGTGTTTCTGGATCTACGCCCGACAACAACCTACTGCCGTGTTTAGGCTCCTACCTACTTCTTCCAAAGTTAATATTCGCCCTCTTATAAAAACTGTCAATTTGAGAAAGATTTGCACGTCGTTTCGCTCTGAGCTTACTGGAAAATCAAAGAAACTCTTAGAAATGTAATTGCAGGCAGCCACAAAGTGTAATCCATTTTTGCCTACTTAATTAAACAAAAAAGCTAAGAAATAACTCGATACCACAAAGTGCACCGAACAGGTTAAAAAACTACTTGACTTTTTTTAACGGGCACGAACATGCTCGTAAACATGTGTACTAAAATATGCTCAAAT
Source organism: Rhyzopertha dominica (assembly GCA_025024175.1). Lineage (NCBI taxonomy): Eukaryota > Metazoa > Arthropoda > Insecta > Coleoptera > Bostrichidae > Rhyzopertha > Rhyzopertha dominica. Next base: position 14,480,522 of record QCXZ01000064.1, read on the forward strand.
AAAGCAGTGTTACAAGGTGCTCTTATTTCTATATTGACTAGCAAGCCTATTTTAATCAAGAATTTTAGCAGAAATTTTATTTTCTGCATTGGTGATCATGATTAATGTATGCCTTTCGTACAATTACTACAATTACTGCAGCGTAGCATAAGTAAATTAGGATTTTTATTTGTCTTTAGATTTAACATCCAGAGCACTCTTATAACTGACAGGTTTGCTTAATTAACACCTGGTTTGCTTTTCGTTATTTCGAAATGGAATACTTCCTTTTTAGTATTTCAGCTAATTAACTACGGCGGAAACCATAACAGTACGATCGCTTTAAATTGGCATAGCCAATACATCAGCGTTAATTAAATGTAAATCAATTAAAACAATTTGTTGCGGTCGCACTGTTTGGATATGCTGATTTACAAATATGTACATTTGAAGTGGATTATCACACACACGAATTATGCAGTTCCGAGAAACAATACAGGTATCTATAATTTAGTTTATACTGTATACATATATTCCAGTAATAATTAATAACTAAATACTTTATTACTTTCTTCGCACCGCTTGAACAGTTACAAAGTGGTTTTTCAAAATATAAAAAAAAATGAACAGAAACTTTAATTAATTTTGTCGGTGGTTAAATAGTAGAAGTTGTTAAGCGAAATAACCTGCGTTCGAAATAGAAAGCATCAAATTATATTCCTAATAAACTGCATGAGAGGATACCAATCGCTTGCGATATTCATAAATTAACTTTATTTATGTTTCTGATTTTATCGCCCTTGGGGAGCGATAATTTGAATAAACAATAACGTGTTCCGCGATAACTTGAGCTTTATAAGCTTCCGCCAACGAAATTTAATGGGAGCAACAGGTAGATGGTAATCGTAACTGCCAAGGACTTCACTTCGCTTCTCAACGTTTGCAATGTATTAGTCTGCGTTGATGGTTTTATTTCGCTCAGTTCAGTTTAGTTCACTATCATTCCGCTTCATTCTGTTTTTATAATAGACTTACATACATTACTTTATTTAAAGGCAAAGATTGTTGCATTGCCACTTATATCTAATAGTTTATTCCTACCACTCCCAATACCATATCGTATTATTAACAAGTGCTTCTGTATCGGCTAAAATAAAATAGTTTTCTTTATACACATTAATAAATATATAAAATCGACCTAACGTTACCTTTCTTCCTTATGTAATCGACAATCTAAATGCATTTATTGAAATAAGTGTTGGCAGCGACAAAGGAACGCATTAAACCGACTCCATAACACTCGTTGTTCTTGTTTATATATTTTTTAAGGGATGACGTAATATGACGTTACACCATGTGCTTCACAGCTTCACACAACAACTAGTTAATATTTTAGAAAACACATTATTTTAAACGAGTTCTAAAAGTCTGTATAAATTTATATAGGTATATTATATAAGTATGCAAAGTTCAGCATGGCAGATTTTAATGATCTGATCTAGATACATCTTATATATGTATCTAGGCATTTTGTGGGCACATTTACATTACAATAGAAGTCGATTTACAAAAAGTCTTGGCTATCCAGTAAACCATGATCTTTTTAAAAAAAAATCCAATAGGTGCGTAAAATTAGGTTCACTAAAGCGCAAATCTTGCACCATTTAAACTTCCTGGTTTTCAAGACCACCGTGGTAAACATCGTAAAATGTATACTTAATAATCGCTTGCGTTTTGTATTCGGCCCGTGTACAATTACATCTGCTTTTGAACTGTGCGTTTCTATGCTACGTATTTGAAATTGTTGAATATAACAATGAACTGGATACATTTTTCATTCAGACAAGCCATACAAACATCACAATCAAGTTTAAGCTTGCCTATCATTTTTATGTATTATGTATCATCGCCCGCTCACATCGTAAAACCTCAGCGCACACAAATGCGGCGCTTGCAGTGACCGCTATTTACGGTGTAATGCTGTGTACTCAACAGTGAACTAGATTAGGTGGACAGATTTATTCATGTGTAATCTTGCTCCATCAGTTGTGTACATGACTAGTGTATACAGCTGGTATCAACAATTTGAACATGGTCACCACATACTTTATCCAACCAGCACAGTTTGCGATAATTACGGATATATATAACACTGCCCTCGTTTCACTAATTTAAAGTGATATATCAGTAGCATGGTAAGAAGGAATGCAACGTCCTCTTCATTAAAACTGACAAGCGTTAATATCCTAAAATATTAAAGCAATGCTGGAATCAATGCAACATACACTAAGTTAGATTGATTTTGTCTTAATACGTCTTTATAGTAAATACAAGCGAAAAAATTGTAATTATTACTACACAAACAAAAACTTGCCCTACTACTTCCGTAATTCTGTAATATTAAAGCAATCGTTTTATGGAATCGTTTCGAGACAAAATTCAATTAAAGACTGGTCAAGAATCCAACCATATTTCTTATAACATTATATTATAATAATCATCTTGAAAAATTTAATCTCAAAGTTATATCACTTTTTGTACAATTATGTTAGAGCGCTTTCGGATACTAAAAGCCATCGTCAATACTAAAAATTAATAAAAATAAAAAGGAACTTTATATGTAATGTAATGTATATGTAATATTATTAAGGATAAAAAAATTTACTATCGGATAACTGAAATTACAAAAATGTAATGAATTTAGAATATCTCGCGTAGAAGTGTACGAGCTGTTTGTTATTATTATATATTAGAATATCTGTATACTTTTCAAATTTTTTTGTGTTCCCGTTTGTGCAACATAAACTGAATTACAATTATTGCATTAAAAGTACACAGAAATTATTTAAAATTAAAACGGGAAAACACACTGAATACACACAAAAAGCAATATTTAATGCAGGATTAGAATATAATTTAAACAGATTAACTGAGACAAGCTTACTTACTTACTTTTCAATTAAATAATTTAAAGAATTCTCAAAAAGACAATTTGGATAACTACATCCATTTCTTTTTCAAAAGCGTTTAATGAAAGATGTGTTTGAAAAAGCCGGTAAAAAGTGAATTCGAAACGGTCATTATATTATGTCAATAAAGGCATAAATAAGAATAAAAAGTACTATTGTCTGTATATGTGGATTTCCCCAAAATTTCGAAAGAAAGATTAGAAGACACTGGTTACCCAAAATTAATAAACCTAAAGAGAAATATAATTCTTATTTAGGCGGTAAACAAAGTTCTTATAGTAATATATAAAGTAAAAAAATTATTGAGATCGCATATATTTCTTGTAAAAAGTTACATAACATTATTTACGTAACGCTACCAGAATACATAACATGAACAAGCCTTTTTTTAATTTTTCATGAAGAGTTCAACTAAAAATGGACTAAAGGATGAATTTATAGCTAAACCTGTATTTTGAATATATTTTTGTAATTGAAACAATAAAATTGATCTAACACCAACTCCGTTAACGGTGATCATTTTTTATGTAATAATGATAAATTAGTATTTTGATTAAGCAGGTATTTAATGTTTTTAAACAGCGCTTTGGAGGGATGCAAGGAAGGAAATTTTTCTCATCATAAGAAACAAGGTAGCAACCTTTCCGTATTTTTAAACGTTTCAATATTTTGGTCAAACCTAGTGTATTTAAAATTGCAAGGGATTCAAATCTTTACGGATAATCAAATTCAACCATTTTGCTCATTTGTAACATGACAAACAAATGGTCGATAGGACACGCATGCTTGTGTACTTTAGGAAGTTGGTTCCACCTTGTTTAAAGTTCCTTTTATTTGTTGCTAAATTTAATTCTATTCTCAATTTTAATCATTTTAGAATCTCCATTTATGAAGGAAACAAACCTTTACGTAAATAATTTTCTTTGTTTATTACAACGATCGTGCAATTTTCGCTGTCAGGATTCTAAACAATTACGTTATCCATGGTATCAATGTTCTGAAGCAATTTGTTGAAATTGTAATAAAGACCAAGAGTTGAAGAGAAATGCTATTAATACATTTTTGCAATTATTCTTTTTTAATTTTAGGGTATAAGTTATCCAAAATTATCCACAGTCATCTGCCAGTAAACAAATCAGCTTTCCTGGGAGCAATAAATTTTAGTCCTTGATCTAGAAATATCAGTTGTTTATCTGCGAAACTAGCTTTAAACTATAAAGCTCTGCGATGAAAATTTTAGGATTGTTTGCTTGCCTGAACTAGGGTATATTTTAAATAAAAGTTTTCTAATGTAATCTTTGAAATCCTTATGAACTTTGTCTTACTCAAATTTAGTACCATCAAACCAACTCTAAGTTATACGATTTGTTTTGGAATTATTTATTTTAAATTAATTGTATTCCTGGCGAAAATGTAGGCTACATAACTTACCCTTCATTCTCTAATAGATGTAATGTTTCTTAACTGATCGTCTAAATTTCTAATGGTTTGGGAACTTAAATTGTTGCAGTTCCCTTCTGCAAAATATATCTATTGTCGTTTATTACTTAACTCATTTTAATTTCAATGGTACAGCAGCATAAGGAAGTTTCAAATGTATTGAAATTATAATTTTGCAAAAAGTACAAGTTATTAGTCACGCCAGTTAAAATTATATATTTATTAAGAAATCTGCACCTTTATTTTGCATGTTGTGTGCCACAGTCAAGTATATAGGTATCAGACAGAACGATCCAACTAATTCAACTATCTGAGTAATTAATTTACGCAATATATTAAGCATCACTGATAAACAGTAGTTACTACTGTACTGTGTGCAAGGCTACCGTGTCTGAAAGATGAATATGGGAAATAAACACGAAAAAAGAGAATGCTGTTCTAGCAGTTAATTACGAATCCTCACGCTCCTTAATTATAAAATTAGATTACAGCCCGTCTTACCATCAATTCACAGTGCCGTACAAAGCTCCTTCTTTGTTACCTGAACAAAAGGCGGCTTTCAAAGAGCCACAGAAGAGGTGCAAAGTCCTTCTTTGTTTTATTTTTCGTATTTATTTAATCGCCCCGGCCCATTCATCATCACCGACTTTACCTTTTGCGTTGAACGAATGCGTCCGCAGTTGTACTTCGAATAGGACAACTCTGTCTAAGGGTACCTATCCTAAATCTGGTCACGATTAAGACAAACGGCTTGCAGGGGGGACGATTCAAACGTAATAGGTAATATACAGGGCTCAGGCAGCTGGAAACGTATAGCGGTTTCCTGCTTCATTCCTGTTCTCGAATTCCATTGGCATTCGCTCAAATTTCTTGTTATTTAATTACTAGCTACAGTAGACCCACTTCTCTGGGTGAGATTCTTTGTGCATTTTTGGAGCGCATCGTAAGTGAGTAGCACGAAAATACAAGGCTGATGGCAATTAAAAATTTGTGTATAAATTAACAACACGGGTACGTAGCGGCGTTTATATAAGCAACTTAGGCATCTAGATCCTTATAGAATGGGACATTTGAGAAAGATCATACACCAGGATAACTCAATAATAGTCGGGAGTTAGCAGGCCCAAAATGGTTCAAGGGGGGTGCACTCGATCATATACTTTTACAAAAATATGAAAACTATGGCAAATTGTCTCACCAATCAGAATCCAGAGGGCGCCATTAAATTCGCGATTGCAAATAAGCTGAAAAAATATATATTTTCCGAAAAAATCGTGATTCTAAAAAAATGATGGATTATCTGTTTTCACTGCCGTATTAGCCGTTTTTCTTGAAGTATTTTAAAAATTCCTACGTCAAACGAAAGCTTGAGTCTTCTAGAATGCAACGCCGGCAAGTAAATTCCAAAAAGTGTATTAATAATTGTTGTATAAATTATTTACTGACGCAAGGTAAGAAAATGTGACGTGAAATTTTTAAACGCTAGGTATCTTCGAAACCGTCAGAGTTAGATGCGGGCATCTGTGGTTTGAAAAGATTGAAGAAAATTTTGGTGCAACAATCATTTCGATTGCGTGAACGTATCAATAAAAGTTATGAGTCCATTGCTAATGAAAGCGCTGTTGCATAAGTTCATCTCTCTCCAACAAACGGAACGCGCTAATGCACTTAAATGATCAACATTTTTGAGGGAAAATACTCTCTCAAGAAAGTTAATGTTTAATAGAAAAGGTAATAAAGCAATACAAATGTTTTTATTATTGTGTGTTTTATTATTGTGTATTGAACATTTCTCCTTACATTACATTAAAATATAGGCTACAAAAATTAATCAGCATTTTACACACTGTCTTTCACAGTAACAGCCTATAACACAATAAACGCCTGTCTTCCTACAGGAGCAATTTCCAACACGTTTTTTTTTTAAATTTACATTTACAAAATACATCAAATCTTCGTAGCCATATTTCTTGGACATCTAATCTACATTTAAAATATAAACTCATAACGAAGATATCTATGTGGGTGGCCTCAAGAATGATTCGTCTGTACTTAAGTGTGGTTATAAACTGTATTATTGCCAAAATCACTGTATCTGCTTTGGTACACAATTCTAATTCTGCCAGTTCTTCTGTAGATTCTCTATTATTTTCAGATATCCCAGCAACAATGATTTTTACATCTTCAGGAATATTTACGTGTGCATGTGTCGCTTTTTCAGAAATATGCCTAAGAAGACTAGCTTTATTCTTGTTAGAAAAGAACGTTTGCCAGTCCGGAACTTCGATATTGTCATGGACTTCGAATTCTTGACCTTTAGTTTTGTGAGGCCTTCTAAAAGAGCGATACATGCACACGTAAATATTCCTGAAGATGTAAAAATCATTGTTGCTGCGATGTCTGAAAATAATAGTACCACCATTGTGTCATCAAAAGAATCGTCAAAAGAGCTGGCAGAATTAGAATTGTGTCACCATAATAAAGCAGATACGATGGTTTTTGCAACCATACAGTTTCTAAGCACACTTAAGTACAAACGAATCATTCTTGAGGCCACCGACATATATATCTTCGTTTTGAGTTTATATTTTAAATGTAGATTAGATGTCCAAGAAATTTGGCTACGAAGATTTGATGTATTCGTACCTATTCACACGCTACTGTCATTGATGTCTGTGTCGCAGAGTGAAGAATACGTAAGCGGTATGCTTTTAAGTGTATACAGAATAACAGGCTGTGACACCGTCAACTTCATATTCCGAAGGGGAAAAACAAATGTTTTAAAAACATGTCTAAAGCTCCTCGATAATAATGGTTTAAAAGGTTTAATTGAAGATCGCCGAACGGAAAATTTCAATAATGCCGCAAGAACTTCTATATAATCGCCCGTCATTTTCTGACGATTTGAACGCTTTGAGAGCGCACCTATTTCCAGTGCGTAAATACGACATTAGAAACGTGCCTCCCGCAGAAGACGCCTTCAGCCAACACCATTTGAAAGCTGCCTTCCAACTTCTTGTATGGAGAATGCGAATACTGTTTGTCCAGAACTCCCGCCACCAACCAATTATATGCCTGGACTACAAATACACAAAACAATACTTTAGTTCCTGTACTTATAACAAAGAGTACAAGATCCACTGTTATTGAAAACGCTGTATTTTATATATGTTAATTAAAAAAATGTGTTGGAAATTGCTCCTGCAGGAAGGTAGGCGTTTATTGTGTTGTAGGCTGTTACTGTGAAAGACGGTGTATAAAATGCTGATTTATTTTTGTAGCCTATATTTTAATCTTATGTAGGGAAAAATGTTCGTGTATTGTTTTATTAGCTTTTCTATTAAACATTAACTTTCTTAAGGGAGTATTTTCCCTCAAAAATGTTGATCATTTAAGTGCATAAGCGCGTTCCGTTTGTTGGAGAGAGATAGACTTATGCAACAGCGCTTTCATTAGCAATGGCGGTTTTGATACGTTCAAGCAATCGAAATGATTGTTGCACCAAAATTTTCTTAAATCTTTTCCGAACATTTCAAACCAGATGTCCGCATCTAACTCTGACGGTTTCGAAGATACCTAGCATTTAAAAATTTCACGTCACATTTCTTACCTTGCGTCAGTAAATAATTTATACAACAATTATTAATACACTTTTTGGAATTTACTTGCCGGCGTTGCATTCTAGAAGACTCGAGCTTTCGTTTGGAGTAGGAATTTTTAAAATACTTCAAGAAATACGACTAATAGGGCAGTGAAAACAGATAATCTGTCATTTTTTAAGAATCACGATTTTCTCGGAAAATATTTTTTTTCAACTTGTTAGCAATCGCGAATTTAACTGAGTTTCTTGGATTCGGATCGGTGAGACAATTTGCCATAGTTTTCATATTTTTGTAAAAGTATAGGATCGAGTGCACTCTCCCCGTTTTAAAATGCATCTTTTTTGAGTGTAGCTCCCTGACTACAAGTACCCCACATCCAAATATAGGTACTTGAGGTATTGGATAAGCACCCGTGGATACGCTTAGAAAGGGGTTTATCTTCCTTATTTGAAAACCTAGAGGGTTAACACTTGCTTCTTGGAAGTGCGTGCAGGACACCCCCACAGATGGTGTTGCCTATTGAAGGAGTTTGCAGAATAATTAAGACAATTGAATGTTCTAGAAATGCCGATTTTCGACACCCTCACATCAGGGAGATGGTTACGGCATACTTAGGACTTCCTTCGTCTGCTGATGAATTTCCCAGAATGAATTTTTCTGAATGTTCTATGAACTTATCGAAACGTCCATATTCGATTTTTCTATCGCGAGACAGTTGCAGAAATATGCCAGACTTGCGAGTTCTTCAGTGCAACTTCTCACCCCTATAATTCCCCACTACTCACACCCACCTTAACCAAATTGCTTTATTATCAATAAGGAAATGTGGTCTATCCACCCCTAGACCCACGGATCTGTGTACTTAGAGGTTCAAGAGGAAGGTGGGCTTGTACAGACAAACAGAATAATACGGTTTAATGTCTTTTATTTACAAATAGATTATCAGTTCATTTTAGGTTATTAGGTTACACTGTACCAAGGCCATGTCCTGCGCCCAAATACCGTGCGATAAACGTAGAATTGCATCAAATTATTTGACATTTAACAAGCCAATGAGCATGCGCCATGTTAAACCAGGATCGTTTGTTATTGCTGGATGTTAATGGAGACGTTAAGGGGTCCAAAAATTTTCTGGGTATTAACGTTACCACCATCCGTTAACATTGACACTAACATCATTATTTCTGATTAGTTTTGGTTTTTACCATCTTAACATAGCCTTTACCATTAATATTATTGTGGCTGAGCCTTTACACAGCAAATATGCTTTATATGATACTACGTACAGTGCCTTGTATCTAGCGGTGTTCGTTTCCTTGAAATCAAATCTTGTACCTTTAGCGCTATCAGTTTGAAATTAAATTTTAAGCTTTTCATCCAAAACTTATCGCAGGGTTCAAGCCCCTGTTTATTGAACTTCATTTATTCAATCGCGCCCTTTTCTAATCTGATATCGCTTTTATTGAGGATGTCATTCGTTCGGCCTTAAGTTCCGCTCAATTTCAGATACCATTCGAACGTTCAGGTCAGTCGGCGGAATGTGATAAACTGTTTGTCATTAACAGAAGTACTTGATCGAGAGACTTGTTCCGGCATCGATTACCCACTTTAGTAAAAACAAGAAAAATCCTAGGGTTGTGGCTTATAAACGTAAACAGTAAACGTTAATCACAAAATCAGATCCTGTTATTTCAGCATGAAAACAGGGTTTGAACACAGTTAACACAATTAGCTCAGAAATAATTGCGCCCGGATGCACCGGATTTGTTCATTACCTTTCATTCGGGCAATGCGAAAATAACTACGGATACCGAAACTGTTTCCATGGTGTAGTGCTTTACGCCGCAGCGTTATTACAAAAAGACATAGTCCACGCAATCTAGCCGATTAGCATATTTACGAGTCACTTAACGCTGATACACGCAGTGAACCTTCATAATATGGTATACGTATATGTGTGTAGGATTAATTAGAGCAATTGAGTTTGCTACGGGATTTTCGTAAGGTGGACTAATTATACGCCCTTGATACAAGATTTGAATACTGAAAATGAGACTAATCAATTATTTGTGCTATCTCTTGAACTCTTGCTGTCAGTTATTAAAAAATACAGGTAAGCCTATAGCCGAATAGTTAGGTTTAAAGGACTTCAATGTAGTTATTTGACAACTCTTCTAACTAATTCTAAGGATTCAATAAAAAAGAACAATTAAGCTTACAGTGAAAAAGAACATAATACAAAATTGTAAGCTACAAAATCTGGCTTTGGAGTTTTATCCAAATCATTTATTAATACTATTACGAAAACAGAACTAACTCAGATTTCGAGGTCTAATCATATAGAATGTCTGAAAGGGTAACAATCAGTTTATCCGCTAACTTATTAAAACTGTTAAAAACACATCAATAATACATTTTACAAAATTGTAAAATCAGAAAATAATTGCATTCCAATATAGCTAGTACTAACTAATACAAAAAAAATAGAAACTATTCTCACGCAAGAAACAAACAGTTACAATTTAAAACAAAAAACCTATACTTTAAAAATTAATTTGACTTTATAGCAAGGTGGTCTACTAAAGATACTATTATGAACTTGGTCGAGCGGAAAATACAGAAACTATTACATATACTAGGAGTAGGAATAAAATTTGTCTTATAACTGTGAGCAACATAACATAAAGAATTGATTGATTCATTTATGATATTATTTAAGTGATGTAATCTGTTTATGCTAATAATATAAGATCTGAACACTTGGCCATGGTCTGCGGGGTTTCACAAGATTCGCTTCTAGGATCTAGACTGCTTTTGTTCATATATTTTAGAAGAAGGTTGTTATTTAGCATTAGTTTATTCATCTCTTAAATAGTAAAAATAGCTATTTTGTTAGCTATTGTAAAGGAGCATATTTTTCTTAAACTCGTGGTGCCTATTATGCCAATTCTTTCACATTAGTAGCCTAACCTTTTGTTCTTGTATTTATGGCGCTTTATGGCTACATTCAGTTTCAAGTGAATAAGTTGTATTTTACAAACTACTACCGGACTTGGCAGACGATTAGGATATTAAAATGAATGAAATGACTGAATGAATGAATGAATGCACACACAAAAATTCTTTCAAGTCGATCCCGCCGTTTAGTTGCAGTATAGATAAATAACCTAGTTACCTACTGCAGCGCCATCTGACGGGCTGATTTGTGAATATAAACCATCCAGAGCGCCTCCCAAACGCATACAAAAAAAATCATTCAAATTGACCCAGCCGTTTAGTTGCAGTATAGATAAATAACCTAGATACCGACTGCAGCGCCATCTACCGGGCTGATTTGTGAATCTAAACCATCCAGGGCGCCACCCAAACGCATACAAAAAAATTCATTTAAATCGGTCCAGCCGTTTAGGAGGATCTCGATAAATAACCTAGATACCGACTGCAGCCCCACCTGCCGAGCCTATTTGTGAATCTAAACCATCCAGGGCGCCACCCAAACGCATACAAAAAAATCGTTCAAATTGGTTTAGCCGTTTAGTTGCAGTACAGATAAATATCCTAGATACCGACAGCAATGCCATCTGCCGGGGGGGGACTTATTTTGTGAATCTAAACCATCCAGGGCAAACCACCCAAACGCATACAAAAAAAAATCATTCAAATCGGTCCAGCCGTTTAGGAGGAAATAACCTAGATACCGACTGCAGCGCCATCTGTCGGGCTGATTTGTGAATGTAAACCATCCAGGGCGTCACCCAAACGCATACAAAAAAATTCATTATAATCGGTCCAGTCGTTCAGGAGGAAATAACCTAGACACCGACTGCAGCGCCATCTGCCGGGCTGATTTTAAGGCAGCTAGGTGGCTTTGTCATCACGTCAGTGTAACGCTGACAGGATGGCATTGCCATCTAAATTCTTACTTAAGAAAGATTTTAAATAATATACATAAAATCACTTTACCGTGGTCATGTAACACGACGATTTAAACACATCTCGAATGAATGCACAGAATTTAAGGTAACACCAGAAAAAAGTATATAATTCTAACATATCTAGGTACTATAATGTTACATTTTGGGATAGGTAAAGTTGAGCAAAATTTAGTGACACGAAAATATACAGGGTGTTCCATTAAAAATTGAACATGTATGTCTTATGTCATAAAACATTAACTTAATAATAAATTAAACACCGATAAAATCAGTTAAAATGTAAGAGTTTTTGACAGCTGTTACAGCAGTCGCGATGTGAGGGTCGATAGAACTTAACGAAATTCTAAAAACATTCTGTACAAGAAAAAAACAATCAAGTTAGTCCAAATATGTTTGCACTATTGTACTCGCATTAACCGTTTAGCCTGTAGCGTGCAATCCGAATGAAAAAGATTCTGCGCACAAATTTGGAGGAAGACATAAATTACCATGCCAGCGAGCTCAGTGCATTTCTAATATTAATACAGCTTGCTATAACTCTTTCGTATCTCATTGATCTCTGTAACTGCACGGACTCTAAGATATAAATAAACTGAGCATGCAATGCGTAATGCAGCACATATCGACGTAAATAATAACTTAAGAGATACTGTCGTTTGAACGTTTTGCAAACTTTGTTACTGAAAGTTTAGGTCGCTCAGAAAACAAAAGGTACAGCGAACGCGTTCCCTGGCGGGTTACAGCTAGAATAAAACGTCGAGTAGGTGTCCTGATGTAGCAGATCATCACGTCGAAATACACGTATGCGGGAGCAACCAGGCTGTGAAATAAAGTGGATTGGACGCGGAAAGAACGTGCCGAAGACTAGAGAGTGCTCAGAGATACCTTGAAAGTTTGAAACGCCTAAGCAGTGGGAACAATTTGTCATTTTCTGGTCCTTTGCTGATGTGAACAATAGTTAAGTACTAAAAACGAGTGATACCTTCTTAAGGATACCCATGTCGGCGCTTATAACTCCCAAATATGAAATTTAATTTGTAAAATGTACCATATAAAAGTGTACATTTGTCCGTTTGCAGTAGTCCAAATGCTATTACATGGTAAGAGATTGTTGAAAACGGTTACGAATGCGACAAGCATTTTATTGCTTACTTCTCCGAATGTTTTAAAAAATTAATATATGTTATGTTGTAAACTGCCTCGTTTTTCCAAGCCTTAATTGATTTGAAAATTGAAATCAAAAGCTCTTTAAATTAAAAATCAGCGTTTATAAAATTGTGTTAGAGTGATAATCCTTGTTATTTAATTTCATCCATAAATCTGGAACAAACTCTGCTTTGATATTCATTGATCATTTGTAGATTCCAACATCTATAATTCTTTTTGCGATATTTATGAAATTTTTGGTTGAAATGAATCATGATCGAGGTTTTTAGCTAACCTCCTTATTGATATTACTTCACTAGTGAAATCATTAATGGCATTAGATATAACGAATCCATTATGTAAAAAAACATAATTGTTCCCTAATAACGAGTATTAATTTAAAGCATAGGTTTGGAACTAAATCATTAATTATTATATATTACCATAACCACCTGTGCACCATTGAAAACCGCCAGCAAGAGGATTTAAAAAATTATCCGTTGCTTAACAACAAAAAATGAACTCTCGTATTTTTGGCGGCATCCACGCCGATGCTTTGAAATTGACACGCCTCAAACCATCGTTGACGCCTTTGCTGCTTTTTTTTTCAAAGTGTTTACCTGCCATCTGATCCTTYMGATTTCCCWGTAGATTACTTTTTGTTGCAAATAACTGCACACAATGTTCAGTGCAAATATATACTTAAAGCTAATCTTCTTTTAAAAGTAAAGCACCGTCTGCCAAGATGTAATGAAAATATTATGTAATTTTGTTCGACTTTAATATTGTAACAGGTTACAACAAAGTTGTATAGTAATGACTGTATTTTTTACAGTAATAAAAGAGGCAATGCTATAACATTTCCTGAAGAATATAAAATTTTTAGTATTTAGGTAATTTTAAACATAAAATTAAAAATAATTGACATTAAATCAGAAGTCCTGGATAAAATTATACAACAACTAACTTTATTTTCAATAAAACAAGGGACCAGCAAATACATGAGATATAATTTGCCAACTTCTCATCATGGAGTAGCTTTCTTGTATTTTATCCCAATGGATTCCTTCATTTTGGGATTGTATACAAAATGCAGTGTATTTTTATCCTGTTATCACAAAAAAAGATATGAGTGCAAGAGTAATACGGACATTTGAGGAAATGCCGAAAAAACAAGAGTTTAATAAAAATTCTAGAGGAATGATTGTAATAGTGGGTAGTGTTTTTGAACAAACTTTACAATTATTTTTTACAATTTTGATTTATATGCTGACAACAGCCAACAATCATAATTATATAAATAACAAAATGGCTGCTATAATGCAAAATAATTTTTTTTAATTTAAATTGATATAATATTCATGGAGTATGCTTTTTCTGTATATCATACAAATACTTTTCAAAAAATGTAATCCACTACTGGAGAATAAGTGCTTTACTTTACTTAGAAGGGGGTGTATGAGAATTTCAGCTTTATATAATCAAACGTTGTGCTGTCCTATTTGCATCTTCTCTTTACATCATTATCGGCTTAATTCCTAAAAAATTTCTGATATCCGGAACACGACTTACATTTTCCCCATAAAAAATAAAGATATTGACTAGAAATTTCTATAATTACCGCCAGATAAGGTTCAAATGGGGAATGCTTGAATAATTTGGTACTCTGTTTACAAAAATTATACTGACTTAATAAAAGTTGACATTTGAATTTTCTATACTTTCCTCTTTGAGCACTCCAGCGTTTTAGCCAGATTTGGTCCTCTGCAAACCCTTGAAGATGATTTCACTGTCAAGTATCAACGGAAACATGTCATATGTCCTCCAATTTAACTCAGTCGAGCCTCAACGATCTACTGCAGGACAATCGTCGAGCTCAGCTTTTTATATTATTGTAAAGTTTATTTTTTATTTATTGCAGAACTAATATTCTGTTTCAAAAGTGATTAGAACCGTCTACCTTTCTCTTCTAAGATGATTTGTAAAAAATTCTTTATTAGGCTGTTTAACAGCAGGTGACTCATTTATAGCGTTTTTAATAGATACCCTGTAGTTTGGAAACTTTCTACTAATACATCAGAGTTATGACAATAATCTCCTTTTCAAACCGTAATAATTTAATTGTGCAGACAAGTCTTGGTTAACTTTATTCGTTTTCGATATGCAAGGCATTTTTCAAAATTGACTGATTTCTGTTCACGCTCATAACTTGGTTGCTGTAATTAGAAACTTGCATAAAAATTTTATTGTCTTAAAAGATAGAGAAAAAAAAATAGAATTTCAGTGTAACCTTCGTACCTACTACTGGCGAAATGAGGTTAGTTTGCCTATAAAATTGGTTGATTCGTCTTCCGTAATTGTAGGCCTCGCTCCATGGATGACAGGACAATAGTATACACTTATTGTCCTTCGAATTATCTCTTCGTCAAAGGTATTCAAACTGATGATTCAAAGGCTTCATATGGTGATTTCGCTTCACCCTCCTTTATAATTTGCTGTATGGTTCTACGAAAACACCTGTTGCTTGTACAAGTCAATCTTGGACATGATCTCAACACGGTATTGTTCTAAGGTATTCGTTTTGAAAAGGAGCCCTGATTTCTTTCTCCTTTTTCATAAACTGAAAAAAAGGCTATTATTCGCTTCGAATGACAATAAACTTTTTATTATTATATGAAAAAACTGTGGTTATTTATTGCAGTAGGTTCAAACTTGTCTATAATTTAACTGTTGACGCATGAATTTTAAACACGTTGTTATTTATACATTTACTAATAATCTGTTCTATTTACCTGATACGCAAATCAGCTTCCCTTGCACTTTCGAAGCCATGATTAATGAAAATTAAAAATAATTATTTGTTAGGATATGTTATAATTGTTTCCAACATACCAAAAATATCTTCAACGAATAATGACTACCAACTTAAAAGTAACTTAAAAATAAACAAAGGAACAAAACACACAAACGCTATCAAGAAAACTCGCAAATCACAACCGCAACCCCACGACACTATTAGGCGCTACGATAAACGATATGCGAAAAAGCCATATCCGTGCTGTGTGATATGTCGAATGCCAATGGTCTGTCCCAGAATTGCCAGTTTTGTGGAGATGCTGTAGCCAAAATGGATGGCTGTTTATTGTAATTTACGAATTTATTTATAATTTATATTAGGATATAAAATAATTTAATTAAATTCGATTTTTTTAAATATTAATATTGGTCGCCAGTAGACAATTCAAGATTTTAGTCGCAAATCTGGATCTTATATCATTCATATGGGTAAAAGTCGCGCAACCTGGAAACTCTGTAGCTGTCCTGCCGTTCTGTGGTTTGTGTGATCCAACATCCAACCCGCGCCGAATGTTTTGAGAACGATCTGCCCATGGTTTAGACCGAAATCAGCACACAACGCAAGGAGCTTTGGCAGGAGTTTTAATTGAAAGTTTTCGAAGTATGTCATATTTCTTTTTCTGCAAATGCACCTGTCAAAACTGTAATACAGTCAATGTGTTAAAATAACGTTTCCCTATATTTCAATAAATTCAACATTTTTCTTCAATTTTTTTAAATATAGCGTAGTCACAAAAATGTGTTCAATTTTCTAAAACTAAAACTACGTGCATATAAGCAGAGTGTGAATTGTCAAATTATAGAAAAGTACATAACAAAAACATTTGAAGTTTTGTTCAAAAAAGTAATAGCTGCACATCATCTTAACTTCAAGCTTCGAAAACCAATCCAAGATAACACCAAGATCCTTAACCGTCTCAACATGCTTTAAGATGTTTCCACCGACAATGTGTTGATAGTAAACATAATTGTCATGCACTTGCTGACATTAGAGCAAGCTCATTGCGATCGCGGCGTTCACCAATCCGCACCTAAAGACTGCTGATGAAATAAATGGTTTTGAGAAAGAAGAGCATCGCATAGGCAACTTATCGTGTGTAGGTAAAGAAAAAAGATATGGCTACGACCTTGTAATACAATAATATTGTTCTTCGTATGCACTTTGAAGAACGCAACACCACAGTGAAGAGGGCATATTGTGCAAATTAATAATTATTCAATTGGAATTCAAGTTACAAAAAAAAATTTGAGAGAAAAACCGAGACACCTAGAAATACTAACTAACCCGGAACTGGTCTTGAGTGACTCTCTATTCGTACATTTCAGCAGTTATCTTCAAAAGAATTTCGGTGAGGATGAAAAATGAATTCTGTACTTTGTATTTTTTTAGACTGCTGAATTGTTGCTGAGCTGTTTTAATAAGTCCACTAGTGTCAAGGAAAATATAGCACTTACCTCGTTGCTACGCCTATTATTGTGAATCATAATACGGACTTAAGGCTTAAAATTTGAATAAATCTAAATGCGAATACCATCAATCCCCGTCTCACTCTACTTGATGTCGAAATAAAAGCACATTACTTTTGGGTCAGATCACCACATGAATATACATCCCATTATGTACACATGAGCAGCGTACGAAATAAATTGAATTGGATTTGAACGTGCCTGGGAGAACGGTGCTGCTAGTCCAGAAGGAGGTTCGAATGGAATTGGCATGAAAGGCATACACCAGTATTGCTTTATCATGACTATGCTAAGAGTAAAATGAAAGCAAAGACTTGACCGAAAATTCTCCCAATTTACAAGTCCTAGAGACCAAACTCTTGCAAGCTCGCGTGTTCTTATTCCGCGAAGTCACGTTATGCATGCTAAGGTTCTTTCTCGCCCAACTTCCGGCCCTGAGGTTCACAAGATGATATTATACAGGAAAGAAAGTGGCGTTTCCTTCCTAACATAAACTGATACAAAAGTATAGTCGTACATTGAGGTGCTTGTTAACCCAACAGGCCTGTTCACTAAAATTTAATTTAATGAAAATTGTATTTTATTCTATAGTATTTAGGCAACTGATAAGCTTCCAGTAAACATAACTCCATTTGCATTTGCAGTTTTCAAACTATATGGCTATCTAAAGTTTTACCACGTTCAGAAAGCCCAAAAACGCTATCTATGTGCGGAGGCTAACATACGTCACATGCACTCTAGCTGACCACGCCCTCTAATAGGGTAAATGGCATTCCTGTGCGTCGAGCATTTTATACTTTATATAAAGATAATTTCTCACTGAAATAACAAAATGACAAAACTTATTCGGCCGCCGAAGCTTAAATGTTCAAGTAAACTACTGACGCATAGCGATTCAGTAACACCTTCATACGTTTTAAATAAATCCAGTTTAAATACGCACTAGACATAACGTATTTTAAAAATTACGGGTAATATAAAACTAGTTGCAACCTGTATTACCGAATTGTTTGACAACGTGTTAGTTAGATAGGATGTCTGTTTAGGTAGCGGTCACATTATCTTTCCACGAATACTTTTGTAGACTAGTAGCATTTATTTGAAGTCGTAGTCTTAGTTTTTTTATATGTACTTATATACTATTTGTGTTAAACAGTCGTGATGGAAGGCGATTAGGTAAAATCTCTGAATCACTGAATGTATCCTCTGTTGATATGGTCATGGTTTCTGACTCCATGACGTAATAATCTCTCTTTAAGTGGCTAAATACTGGAACGAGATCGCTACCTCTATTTCCATAACGTTATAGATATATATACATTTAATCCCAAAAATTTCCTTAGTTTGTCTTTCATTTAAAATACGCATTAATTATATCTCGTATGGTGAGCACGAGATTGTATTGGAAAGCTATTCTTTGAAATAGGGCAAAGTCGACTCTAGTTTATTATAGTTACTGTTGACTGCTTACAGATTTAGTAAGTTACAGTCGGCTTTAAGTATGGATATCGATGTAAGAACTTTTGACCTGACTGGAAGGCAAGTCCTTTTAGACTCAAAACGTTCTGATTTCGTCGCTATTCGGAATCACAACTCAAAAGCTACAATTGGCGACCAATATGTATTTTATAGACACCACAGAATTTCTGCGCATGTCATTACTGCAAAATTTATGTGGTAAATTCTTTCTAAGTCGCTCAATTTGTAATAAATCGCCTAATCTGTCAAAACATCTAGGCTGTCATCGCCGGCTAGCTTTAATAATACATTATGGCGAGTGAGTATCTAAATTAGATTCACTTCAAACATATGTAAGTGTAACCCAACCGCTTTGCGTCAAAAGTTTGCTGGTAAGTATATTTAAGCTTTGCCACCCTAATAGGATTCGTCATGGTTATTGCAGTAAAAAACTATCTTGATAAAAAGTGTTCAACGCACAGGTATGCCATTTACTTTATACAGGGGGCGTGGTCAACTAGAGTGCATGTGACGTATTACTAGCCTCCATACAGGGATAGCGATTTTGAGCGGGAAAATTGCAGATAATCATAGTTCGAAGACCAGAAATGCAAAAGAAATGTTGTTTTCAAGGTGTTTACTAGCGACATCAATACTACCTAATTCTTCGTAAACTGAAATTTAGTAAACAGGCCTATTAAGGCGTTATCCTGTAAATATTTAATAAAGTGCGAGATTACTGGAGTACCGTTTCAGTCAGAAGCTTTGATATCCTTCGAACAGATTGCGTATTTTCAATGAGAACAACATGACTCAAAGCGCCAATAACGGTAGCTCCATCACCAACAACTAAGATAGAATTAAGTTTCAGATTCTGAACCGGTCCAGTCTACCAAAATATTCCCATAAGACCCAAGGCGTATTAGTTATAGACAGCTGCTCGCAGCAGTCTCAACATCATTGTTCTCGTAATTGTTACACCTTCCTGGAATGGTAATTTTTAACTTCCAAGGAAATGTGTTTTAAGTGATTGAACATTTCCCGATAAACAATTACTTTTACAAAAAGAATTTTTTATCGTTTTTCCCTACACTCTTTTAAAAAGAGTTTCGAAAGACTATCAAGATTAGGTAGTATCGACCGTTTTTTCTATTCGAAAATTAAGGGTGAAAGCTTCCCGGGGTAGAAAGTTTTTCTGACAACTTCGGGTGTTACATTCCAAGATATATCCGACCTGTTACAGGATTTTACTCGAATTTATCTCCTAAAGAATTAAGTGAGGGTGGTTCATTTTCACTGAAGCATCCTATATAGACAACGGTACACTGATATAAGAGCACAATCGAGTCTTTCTGCATTGGTCAGTATTTAGCAGCCTATAAATAATATGCGAACGGTTTTATTTTATTGCATATAATTTGAGATCCTAATAAATGCAAAGTAAAAAATATATTTTTCGTTGAATATTAATAACAGTTATGTACTGCAGAAATAGGTTTGCAATCATTCTGCGGTCAAGAAAACTTGCGGAGGTCATTATTTAACACATTTTATTACAAACACTGTAAATTTGATAATAGTAACCGAAATCTTTCGAATGTTGGCGAAAAAAGAGCAAATTATATAATTAAATTAAGGGAAAACTCGTTACAATCTTATTATCCAAGAATTTCGCGAGAATTTTACAGGCTATACATTTAAAAGTCCAGTGGATTTATACATACCATTACTCAGGCTTTCATCCTAACCCTCATCTCCTTTATAAAGCTAATTTTTACATTCTGTGAAAAATTGGTTTTGTAGCGAGCTAAATTTATATTGCTTTTTACTGCTCACGATCTTCTCTATAAATGCTATGATAATTGCGTAAAACTGGATCACACTACTATAAACTACATTTAACTTATAACAATACTAGGTTAATAATCAAAGCTACTAGTGTTTTGCTTTGTACTATAAAATGCAGCTATCCCATATCGGCATTATATTTAACTGGTTTACCAATAATAACATTGCAAATTCCGAATTCAAACCTGTATACAAGTGTCATCCACTCATGGAAGTTTTCATTTACCTTGAAAAAGTCAATCAATAAACATACTTGACAAATATAACGGCACGTGCTCTCTATACGATTGCCGACACAAGCAATTAAAACAATTTTGAAAAGTAGTAAATTGAAGTCCGGWTTTTCGTTTAACGATAATAACACGAAATCTGGAAAACACTTACTCGTCTTTGGGGCGATATATAAAAAAAAACTGTTTAATAGTCTGCTATGTTAAGCGCAAACACGGTAAAATCTGTGTTTCAGATGATTATATGTCAACACCAGTACCCGTGAGTGAGGGGTAAAAACACGGATGATGGGAAATGCCCATTACAAACAGAAATAACACAACCGACGAAATAAAATAATTGTAACATAAAGCTGAATAGCATGTCGTAATGAAATGAATTTATCTGAATACGAAAATTCAAAAAAAGCTAATTATTGCACGTGACGTTAAGTCAACCTTCAAGTAAAAGCAAACAACAGAAATATTTAGTTTAAGCACACTAATTTTAATTTTCCCTTTTATGGGAGACCAGGCCTTCTCTCTCAAAAAAATAACAGTAATTATCACCTTAGTTGGACCCCATTGTCCTCGGTATCGAATTTCCATTATGTATGTATATTGATGGACTCTTTCACCGGGCTTGTCGTTGATTGTGCCCAAATACTTAGGAAAAAATGATAAATGGAGATAACGAAAGAGAATTTTTATTGATAATTTGCAACCAAGTGACTTCTAGGAGCCTAATAAAAGCTCGTTAAACAGTTTTGTAGTTTACATTCATGTTCTTGCCTAAAAATTCTTTCACTACACTTAAAAATGAGTTCCATAAGCTCTGAGTTCTTGCATGGTTGAGATGTTATTGTGCCATTAACATCGTCCAACAATTTTCTAATTTTTGGCTCAATAAAAATGGATTCTTTTAATTTGGCGACACTTAACTAGAGAAAAACTTGTCTTAGGTATTTAAATGCTTAAGTCAGCAACGAGTAGGTTGAATAATTTATTCAAGATATGAAGACAAAGAAAATTCGGTGCCAAGGACGATGGGATCCAGCCATGAGCATGGCTGATTACAGCGACTCCTCATAAAAAAACAATAGCTTTATTGCGTTACAAACAAATATTTTTGTGTTGGTTTTTAACTTACATCCCAAATTAAAACAAATTAATTGGGTAGCTTGGAAACAAGCTGATTGTTTTAAACGTATGTGCTATGTCTTATTCTATTTATCAGATAACGGCCGTTTCGACCTAAACGAACATTATCAAGGACATAACAAGGGTTACACTAAACTCAAGATGTATATAATGCTGTTATTTCTTTGATAATGACCGTTTCGGTCGAAACCATCTTCAGAGTTACCTGATAAATCTACTAAGACAAAGCGCATACATTCCAAGCTACCTAATTGATTAAGAATGTTTCACAATGAACGCACCTTTGAAACCATTCAATATATTAAAACAAATTATAAATATAGTCGATATCCAGGGTTAAAAAAACTTGTAAAAGCACTTTTTTATACAACATAAAATGGTATCCTACTACATGTCGTTTGTTTTGTGTAACAAGTAAATCTTACGTGAAACAAATTCTTTTGAAATCTTCCATATTTAGATAGGTTCATTCTACTACAATATGCTATTCAACTCTGTTACAATAACAATTTTTTTTGTCGGCCTGAAACTTTCTATAAAATAACCTAAGTTGGCTAAATTTTCTTTTGTATTATAACACGGTAATAGTCTTTATATATGTTTATAAATTCTAAAAAAAATCTAACAAACAGAAGAGTATAAAAATTGTTAGATAAAATTGAAATTTATATGTCAGTTACTTTCTAATAATATAGTAAATACCAGTGTAACCAACTTAGGTCCAGCTTTTGATGCGTTTAAGACATCCGAACTATAAGAATAAATAGAAACTGGCAAATGAAGATTGTTGCCGTGGTCATTTGCAATATACTTTAACTGAACATGAAAATTATGTGTTGAAAAGGACTAAATATAATGGAAGTTACGCAATTATGTTAACTGATATTTTAGTACATGTCGCCCCGCTTAAATTACCAATAAACAAACCCGAGTAAACTTTTATTTGGTAATGCCGAACTGCAATATTAATCATCCCTCCTTATAAGCATAAGCAGAAAATAAGCATCGTAATTTCGAAAGCCCCACCTCGATATGTCTGCTAGAATATCCAGATCCTTTGATCCTGTGGTCCGGGGACGATTTTAAATTTTTAGTGTCTATGTGCACGTTCGTTTGCATGTTGCGCGATCTGCGAAGTAACAGGTGAAAATTCAGCTGGCGCTAGGCCACCGTCGACGTCATCGCACGGAGCCTTCAGCTACCCTACTGATAAACCAAGTGCAGAGGAAGAAAATGCGTGGATTGTGCGCACGCTGCCGCCTGCGGTGCTGGCGTGATACGCGGTTGTTTTCGAAAAATTTCTACCGCATTCCGTTAGGTAACGAAGAATAACGAGGCTTTATTATGATTATAACTCAAGGGGGTTCAGCATGTACTTCGTATGGTATCGCGTGTTCAGCTTTTGGCCATATACTTGAAAGCTTTAACCTTGATAACATCGTTGTTTTGCATGTTGAAAAATAGAAAGTAATTCATTTGGAATCGAAAAGGTTTTAATATCAATATGGAACATGGAGGCTGTCTGGAGCATTTACATTTTATTGTGTAAAACGAACAAATGTAAGCTTACAAGATACTGCAAGAAGTGTCATAAAAAATTGGCATCTTTATTTTCACACACAGTGGTACAGGGAAAAGTGAACAATATTATGGCATAGACACCTAGCGATCGTTAAGGGAACCATTTGCTTAAGGGAAGTGGCCTGTAGTCTGCCAAGTTGCCATACACCTGCAAACGGATCAGTCTGCAGTTGTTTGTGGTGACAGTACAGCATACAGATGCATTTTATAAGTAAATTATTTTCGAGGGTTATTCAGTTGTTGCAAATAATAGCTGTAATGGTAATTATTACTGTGAACCTTATAAAAAAGCTGCTTGTCGACTAACGATCAAACTGTCATTAACACTAGCAAGAACAGACTTCATGAATTTGTACATGTAGGAAAAATAGTGTACGTATGACAGATCTACTAAGGGTTATTTTGTATTCTCTTCCCACAAAATAAAGTGCCTCTTTTGCACTTATATCATTAATAACTATTCTCTGGCTTACTCAGTTGGGTAGAACGGAATATTGCTAAAAGTTGCGCGAGGTCGAATTCTTTAGCCAAAAATGTTGGTACCTTACTCATGGTTGTCTATAAAACTCGTGTGGATAACGTTTCCATGCCAGATATAGTGCACCAAATCCGAGCGTATACAGAAGAGATGGAAAAGACTTTCACTTTCCCGACCATTTTGGAAAATTTCCTTTACCGATTAAAAGTGCTTCATCAAGAACTATCGATATTCAGAACGGCGTGTAAATCCAATTTCAAATTTTTGTTGCGTGAATTTGTAGTTTTCGGATAGATTTTTTAAAGCATTATAAGAAAATCTGAAAATTTTTCACTGAAAGATAGGTATAGGTATCATAACAAACTACACCTACATACCAATTTTTATCTTAATATCCCCAATAACAAAGAAAATGATAAAAATAACGAAAATCCACTCATAATTTTACATTATTAACTAGAAATTTCAATTTTTATATACAACCGTGTGTAAGCTTCCCAAAATGCCCAAGAAATCCGCCTCCAAACTTTTAGCAAGGAAATAGAAATTTTTTTTTCTAACTAGCGTTAACAGATAGATCCGAAATAGCAGGACTCCCGGAATCCTGGAGCGGTCAGGTTTAGCACGACCAGATACACCAGGGTATCAGAAATACGACAGTGAAAACAGGAAGTCTCGTTCTTTTCAAGTTCGCCAACCCCAACCCTCCAAAGAGAGGCATGCACTTGCTGGCAACACAATTTTGAGGAAACAGCGTCCGCCCCACGTATGGCCACACTATTTAGTCACTGTACCTTTATACAAGGTCACTATATATTAAAGGTAACGACTCTAGACTCAGGTTAGAAGTCCGAGAAGACAAAAGAAACAACATCCTTTTCCCTGTGGTGGTGGAAATTTGAAAGAGGATCGTTAAAACTTTCTAGGTGTTGTATTCAGAAAATTAAACAATGTCCACTTAGTGGATTACCTCTAATGTGTTTGAGGGATTGCGCAGAAAATGCACTTCATTGACGGCTTTCCTCGTCCAATGATTAAAGGCAAAATTTAATTAAAGATTAAGGCATCGCGAAACCTTAGATGACATTTATAAATAACTTGGAGTGCAGTTTCGGAATTATAGGTGTTTGATAGGAGTTTCCTGCAATATAGTAGAGTTGAGGAAAGTAACACATATGTTTATTGTAGAACACACTTTTTGAAGCAGAATATATTCTCTTGAGTTATTATACATTATCCACTTTTTTAAAACCTGACCCATTTTCTTCCAAAATCACATAAATGAACTTAGAAATTATAATAAAGACAGCAAGACCAAAATGTAATTATTCTATCGAATACTTTTTGTTTAAATAGAAAACAAACTGTTCCAGATAAATTTCTTTTAATTATATTTTACTAATATCAAGTTCTGAGAACCTGGTTAGCGGTGTTGTTACAATCTGATTAACATGCTCTTGTATGTTACTTTCCTCCGTATATTCGAATTATAGAATGAGCAACGGAAAGTGTTTGGCTAAGGGTTGTGGTTCCCGCAATCCCTTTGTAAATGTGTAGCAATATACGATATACCATATAGTCTGATACAATGCAGCCGATACTAACCAAACAGTATCGAGTCGAAAGAAATAAACGAAAGAGATGTAAGTACCCTTCTGGCAAACGGATATTATAAGATATTGCCAATAAATTTTATTCATATCTGCAGGATAGGAGGCAATGTGTGTAAGTAGCAGTGGGGAATAAGCAAGAGCTTTCCAGCTGGATGGAGGTAAAAGTTGGTGTTCCGCAGGGTTCCGTTTTGGGCCCGTTGCTTTTCCTACTCTATATTAATGACTTACCTACTGTAACAGATCATCTGTTGGGAGTCTTCGCTGATGACACCTCTGTGGTGATAAGGGCAGAGACTCAGGAACAGCTAAAGGGTGAGGTGGCTGAGATCTTGCAGAGATGTGACCGTTGGTTTGATTCTAATAATTTACAACTCAATATTTGCAAGACACACCTGCTAAGCTTTTCCTTCGGGAGAGCTTCTTCGATCTGCGTGGAATATGGCGGCACTGTTCTCGAGTCTGAGGCTAGTTCGGGGTTTCTTGGAGTGTTTATGGACCATCAGTTGAATTGGAGGGCCCACATTGATTTTTTGGCGGGTAAAACCACTTCCATTGTCTATGCTCTCAGAGTAGTATCCAGTACCATCAGCGACGAAGCAGCAC
This sequence comes from Rhyzopertha dominica, assembly GCA_025024175.1. Taxonomy (NCBI): domain Eukaryota; kingdom Metazoa; phylum Arthropoda; class Insecta; order Coleoptera; family Bostrichidae; genus Rhyzopertha; species Rhyzopertha dominica. The sequence continues at coordinate 14,506,867 of QCXZ01000064.1, forward strand.
TATCAGCATATCATGCATATGTCCACTCTAGGCTAAAGTATGGTGTTATTTTCTAGGGTAATTCTGTGGAAGCACCTAGAATTTTCAGACTGCAGAAGGCTTGTGTTCGTGCGATGTTTCACATGAGAAGCCGGGAACCATGCAGAAGGGTGTTTAAAGAAAAAAACCTACTTACCTTACCTGGTATCTTCATACTCGAATGTGCGTGTTTTGCTCATGAGAACTACGATGAAGTGATGCGTCTCCATGAAGTTCATCATAACTACGAAACTCGCGAGTGCAGTGATGGAGTAAAATTGAAAATACCGCAATCTAAATTTACTCGAGTGCATCAAAATGTTGTGACGCAGATTATTAAAATATATAATATAATTCCAATGAAACTAAAGATGCTGCCTACTAGACTCTTTAGAAAAAGACTAAAACATCTATTAATAGTTAAAGCACCGTATTCTGTCGCATCAGTCAATTTTAATCTGTTATGCGACTGTTAAGGTATTTGTAATTATGCACTGTCTGTATGTTATATGTAAGACAACTAAATTGCGTTCTTGACTTGTTCTGTGCTGTAAAAGGCTTTAAAGAATAAATATTACTATTATTATTCAAGTTTTAAGTAAATGACAAAACAGATAGTTCTTGAAATAAACAACCCCACCCGGTTCAGCGTTGTTTTAGCTACCCTTTAATTTCCTCTTATTTAATAACATCCGAACTTCTTATTTTTAAAGCTTACGTCAAAATCAGCTTTAACAAACATGAACGCTTGCCTTGCGATGTTAATGTCCAAAAAACATTAGGAGCTTCCCTAGACAAGAAGTATAATAATATGAATGCTAACTTCCTTTATCTCCCACAATACGTTTTTTCGCGTGGTCGTCCTTTTCTACGTTTAACGAAATATGAAAGACTAATTTGCATATCTGCCTTTTAAATTGTGCTTTTATTGCTTGCGTGATATACAAATGCTGCAGCGCCTGAAATATCTTGCCCCAGGTTGTAATTTATGAGAAAGTGGGTACAGTGTGTATCCAAGAGAATACGAAACAGTGCAGGGTGACTAAAATCGTTTGCCTCAGACCGCAGTAGAACTCTAATTGCAATTTGAAGTGTGAACAAACTATTCATATGCAGAAAAATAATATATAAAGTTTTACTACATCTTTGTAGAGCCTATGTTTAGGAGTTTTCTGTAACAATTAGTACGCTTACGAATAACTAGATATTGTATAATTACGAATGTTATTGTGACACCGATGCCTACTATAAATTAAAAGAAAATCTTGAAGAGGTACAACACTCACTATGATTTGTTTGAAACTTGTAAACTTAAACATATCTTACAAAAGATCTACAACTACACTACTCATTGTGCAATTATTATTAACATTAATTACTAATCTTTACAATAACTGTAGCAAAATTTTAGGTAGTTTTTATAGCACACGCAACTAAATTTTATGAACAGATGGCCTACTATCTACTCACTTTTATTCACGCAACTAGCCATGGAGCAAAGAATATCAGTAAACAAGAACGGCCAGTGTTGATAAATTTTGTGGAATGAGTTACAGCGCCATCTGTGAATGTTGTATGTGAACTACATTAATGAAACGACCAGCAGGTGTAGCCGATAAATCAGAAACTCCGAGTCATACAAATGTCATTTATTTTGACGTTTATTTCTTACCTTAATTTTAAAACCTCGTATCTGCTTTGCCCACTATTTTACAGGAAATTAAGAAAACAATCTTTTTAATTTATGTAAGCATGTCTAATTTAACTTTTTTATATTATGCTGACTGTACGCAAATGTGTACTTCATAAAAAGTTAAGTCAGAAAGGTTTACTTTAAATAACAACTAATAGGGTTGTTTTCTTCGATTCGTGTAAAATAGTGGCAAAGGAAATGCGAGGTTTTAAAAAACTGCGAATTATTTGAATTGTCGTAAATGTAATTACCAGCAATAAGATTCAAAAACAATGTTTATCTTGCCCCATTGTTTATTATTTATAGTGTGGGAATTACTCTTCTATTTAGTTTATTTTGCTCTGGCATTTAAAAGCAATTAGCTAGAAAGTATTCTCCACATACCACAAATTGTTTGTCCGTTTTACGTGTTCTTCACACATGGCACCTTCTCTTGGGAAGTGGTGAAATGTGATATTTGAGTTTGTTAAATATTAATTACTACAGTTCTTAACCACACAGTTTTTCTGTGTGATACCTTCGGCATTTTCGAAACTAACAATTTTAACACTTTTCAAGGTACAAAATTAAAGCAAATGTCTTACCTTCTTCGTATTCAACTTCAATGTCACAATATACTACATACCTACCTGTAACTTTAAACATAAAAATGCCACCAAAAAGGTTAACAGGTTGCAAAATAATAATAACTATAACATATTAAAATATCGTATAAGTAGATACGTTGGAAACTTACGACAATTTTTTGCTAGATATCAAAGCGTGACATCAACTTGATTTGAACATACCTTGATTTAAACGCAATCCCGCGTGCATGCGTTAGCCGTGCTTCACACACAGCACAGAGTGCCATCTATGAATGTTGTATCCATAACAGTAATCGTGTATAGTTGGTTGCAGCAATAGCGTTTACGGTTATCTAATAAGAGAGTGTCCACTACCTGCCATGGAGTGACATCGCCTGCATGATTGCCAGATTAATTAAATTTCTTGGCGACTTTTACAGTGGCATGAGGGGATAAACTTTCGTATGGCGGCTACTCGCTACTGGTTTTTAGATTTCCAACGAAATGTGTTGCTGTTAAGGTACATTATTATGTGCCATATAAGTAGGTAATGGTGAATTCACTCATCAGTCATCACTGTGCAGAGATTATAGTAAAAATCATAGAAATGAAAATAAGTTATACCAGTATTATAAAATAATAAATGCAGATTCGGAGCTTTTAGGAGATAGTGACATGGCAAATCTTTAACTCCTTAAAAATATGTTGAACACGAAATTAGTTTTTATAGCCCTATCAACTCACTCTCTATTTTTTTTAAATTACGCTACTAGCTTGAGATCCAGTTAGTAGTAAATCGTAGGAACACATGTAGAGCAAGTTTGTGCTCTTTCAAAGCCAAGTGACCTACATACATATCTGTTTGCACTATTTATGGTGGTCTATTCATATGCCATAAAACATATAATGAAACCTTTTACTTTAATAGACCGAAAGCGAAATAGCGATGGTCTACGGTGAAACATTTGAATTTAGTGATAAATTAAAGCTATTAGGCGAATTGCAATACTTAATGCTTTTTATGTTGCAGGCTTTTAAACATTATATTTGTATTTGCAAAAATCTTTCTTTAATAATCATATACAGGGTGATTCAGGAGGAAGTGACAATACTTTGGGAAATTGTAGTATTCACAATTCTGAACAAAATAACTGGTATCGACTTATTCCCTGAAGCGCTCCGTTTCAGAGATACAATCCTTAGAAGTTGTAATTAAAGAGCCACTTTTTCTGAAATATCTAAGTAATCTAAAAATACTCAATATTGAAATTCCGGAAATCATCTTACCTATAGAATAGCACATTTTAATTTTCTTATATTCACTGAGGGGGAGTAGTTACCCTTTTCTTCTCAATAACTTTTCATCCCTTAGTGGTTTCACGGTTGTGACCTAATTTTTGAAATCTATAATTCTTCTTGCACAAAAAGTTACTCTCTTTGTATGTTGATAACATTAACCGTTTTAGAGATAAACGACATTTTATTCGAACATGTTTAAATTTGTAATCTGAATAAATTTTACTTAATTGTGACAGTAATATCGTTTGTTTCATTTGTCATAGCCTATATAGCTAATATGATTCGAATATCCCATTTCTGCTTAAGCATATTCAAATAAAATGTCGTTTATCTCGAAAACGGTTAATCTTAACGACACAAAAAGAGTAACTTTGTTGTGCAAGAAAAATGACAAATTAAAAAAATTAAATCAGAACCGTGAAACCACTAAGGGGTGAAAAGTTATTGAAAAGAAAAGGGTAACTACCCTTAAGTTTTCTACCCCTCACTGAATGTAAGAAAATGAAAATGTGTCTAAAATCAGGCTAACACGATTTCCGGAATGTGAAATTTAAATATTTCTAGACCACTTAGATATTTCAGAAAACGTGGTTGTTTAAATACAACTTCTAAGGGTTGTATCTCTGAAACCGAGCGCTTTAGGGTATAAGTCGACATGAGTTCTTTTGTTCAGAATGGTGAATACTACCATTTCCCAAAATATTGTTACTTCCTCCTGAATCACTCTGTATTCCCTACTATTCGGAAGGGAAAAAATGGGCTAAATTCGAGTTAAAAACTGTTCCTTGACTGCCCAGACTGTTTTATTTGCATCTTGCTTATTAAACTGCTGTAATGTTTTCCATATTATTTAAACAAGGTGGTGCTCCTCCGCATAGTAAAATGGCTGTCGGTGATTCCTTTTTCCCAAAAAAGCGGGAATTTTTTCTTTGCGTCTATATTAAGTCTAAAGTTTACTACTAATTCAACTACATCTGAAAACGCGAGAAATCGAATCCATGTCGCTTTCAGTAAGATTACTCCTGAATTAATTCGGAAAGTTGAAAGGAATGTTAAAGAAACGGTTTGGTTATATTTTTGAGACGACAAAAGTTATTTTAAACGATATTTTAATGACTAGTTTTATGGTTTCTATCAAGACATGCGCATATCTCGTCTTTTTTGCTTCAAGGTTTCAAAATTAAAATGTTCATAGCGAAATGTTTTGGTTAATAAGATTTCCATTTAGGGCGTGACTGGTATAATTTGTACCGTATAATTCTACGGAAACCCCACGGATAAAACTTACTTCTATTTGCAGAGATAACTGTCACCTTTTTACAAAAAGTCGAATAAGCTTCACGCTGGCAGATTTTACACCCTATGTATATTATTTTAAGTGATACAAAATTTAATGAGGAATGCAAAATATAATAAAAAAATAGAAAGTTTCATTTTTAAAACGAAGTTGTGGAAGAAATGTATTCACTTGGCTCACCCTGTATGTTCTCAGGTTAAAGTAAATGGGAAATAAATGGGTGCTAAGACTTGATGTTATTCTCTTCGGCTATAGTTGTAAACGAAAATGATAGAAAATAGCTAACGGTTAGTAAAAAATAGTTTGAGAAGATTTTTGGAACCTGAAGACAATAGATACTACTCATATTTATACGTGCAACACATTTTTGCTTATTACATTTGAAAGATTACCTTTTGAACTATTTGTTTTTCATTTGTAGTTTCGTAGGATTTTTATAATGTATATACAGAAATCTGGTGATTTTCTTTCATTTTGAAGAAAAAGCCGCCACTGCCATAAGTATATTTCCCATATCTCGGAAAAAAAATCAATTTAATAGGAGTAGTGTGGTTTAAACATGCAGCGTGATCGTATTAGCCCACTTTTGCAGTAGGTGGAACATGGAAGCAATAAGTAAATAATTTGTGAGCGTATCTCCCAGGAGTGTAGCTCTTTAGGATACAACCCACATTTTATAGACGGAGAACTTTATAGACTCAGAGTTTATACACGAACTTACACAACCGTAAAATTAAGTGTTACATCCGCGCTTGCTCGTCTGCTGAGTAAATTTTCTGGGAAGTTCTGGCTGCGAAATTTCTTATACGGGAAAGCATAAGTTTGTTTATCTCTCTTAATAGCGTACCCCCTTGGGGGAATGGCACAAAAGGAACCATATTGGACAGAAAGCCGTCAGCATAAAAGAGAAACTTATACCAGCTTCTCTTCCGGTTTATCCTACGGTTTGGCGCATTTGTATTCCGACGTCAGTGCTAAAATTTTATCGGAAAGTTCCCCAGTTCAGTTGAATTCGATTTTGTTTGACGATGTCTTGTTTACTGGATCAGATACAACGATCACATTATGTACTGTTAAGCGCGATATCTTAATCGATTATAGCAAGGCCGACTAAGATTTATTAGCCAGTGGAAAACGTTCCCACGGTTATTAGGCTGGTGCGCCATAGACTTTAGTTGCAATACTAATAATAATGTACCGGAGTTGGTAATTTAAGCTTGTGTAAATTTGCTGCGAAATAATTAGGCAGCTCTTTCTTGATTGAATTGACGATTGTGAGCTGGCTGGAATAAGCTGTGAGACCTTGATCAAATATTGACTGCTCCACAATGGAGACGAAACTAGAGACGCCAGGTAAGTGCTTTTGAGGTTCATCTGCTTTTGTCGACCCTGCTTTCTGCTTTTAAGCTTCAACATTATCTCATAAAGAAAATTAACTGAAAACAAAATATTATTTACAAAATACTAAGAATTAAAAACCGGTACACTTGAAGACCGTCTCCGGCAGGAACGACGTGTCTAAAGATGCATTTATGCGTAAGTATGTGTAATCAATCGGCCCCTAACCCTAGTAGCACAAAATATTTAATGAATGTTCATCGGAAATATATCTATTATGTTTCGTAAATACATAAATTTAGACTTAATATTTAGTATAATTAACGGTCGTATTAGATTATAATATGTAACGTTATAACAGGATATTCGACCTTTTTCTTCTCTTAAATAATACATTTCATATTACGAACCAAGCTTTCAGTGAATTTTATTCTCACCTTCTTCAGGATTGCTACAAATGGTTACAGTGTAATTTACATGTTTTTATATAAAATTAACTTACAATAAGCGAGATTATATTTGATAGCTTCAACTTTAAACTGACAAGTTTCAAAATTTTGTTTGACCTTGTGTCAGACGAATTTTGAGGTTCTTCGTCTTTGGCAAAGATTACAGGTGTAATAGACACGTCAGACTAAATAACTTTTTGTCAGTGTTTTAAAGCGACAGCGATCTTTCCGAGATAATATTATCTGACAAGTTTGTTTATTTATCCTCATATATGAATAGAAAACATATAAATTACATTGTAACCATTTGCAGCAACTCTGAAGAAAGTGAGAATAAAATCCACCAAACACTTGGTTCGTAATATTGCACTGGTTCGCTCGTTACCGGGCGTAGTCAGCCTATTAGTTAGGCCACCGTTGATGTTGACGGGATTGTATTGTGGGATGCCGAGTGAATGTTTTTGGTGACTGGTATGAATGCGGAAAGACGAACGCGCTTATCAAGGTCTACTTTACTCTACAGGTTGCATCAATCGGTCGGTTTATAGGCGAGGTAAATGCGAGGAACCGCATATTGCTCGTAAACCGACTCTCTTGCACTTACAGATGCTTACGAGCCTTTTGTAGCCCTATGAACTCCATCTGAAAAAGGCGCAAGAGAATACCTATAAAAGTTTGGCGGTATTTTGAACTCCAGATTAAGATTATTTTGTTAGTAGAAATAAGTAATTGATTTTGTTTATCATAGCGGAGTGCTGATGTAAAGTTGCTGTGTGTAATGATGGCAAAGAAGAAGACTGATCGCGCGGGACTACGAATATCCCGCATTCGTATTAAATTTTTAAATTCTCAACAAATAATTGCAAATGCTGAGTCATCCAACAAACGCACACTTGATTTATAATATATATATATATATATATATATGAAAAACTAGGTTTCCGGGATCTGCTCCGCGTTGTCAAATGTTGATCCTCTACTGGACCGTTGAACTGACGACGTTTCGGCACGGTCTCACGTGCCATCTTCAGGTCTTCTCTGCTGCTGCTGCTGCTGCTGCTGCTGCTGCTGCTGTTCTGCTCCGCGTTACACGGCTACAACTGACATCCGGTGCTGCTGCTGGTGGTATATATACCCGTCGGGTGCCAGGCTTCGTCGCGCTTGGTTGGCTTCCTGCTTGACTGGTTATTGGACGGTTGGTGGTTGTTGTTGTCGTCCGTGTCCTTGTTTTTGTATTGAGGGCTGGCTTCCAGGTAGGTGGTAATATTTGTGTATCATCTCTTGTATTCAAGCTGTGTGGTCTCCTTTCAATCTCTATGGCTTCTCTGATTATACGTTTGGTTTTGTGTTCGATGCTCGCTATAACTTTGGTGTTATCGAAGTCTATTCGATGCGAAGTACTTCTCACGTGTTCTGCTAAAGATGACGATGTTTCCATTTTCCTGACAGCATTTTGGTGTTCCTCGCGTCGTACGTTAATTCTCCTGTTGGTTTGTCCTACGTAGCTGCCTTCACAATCTTTACATGGGATTTCGTAGACTCCTTGTGCTTCTAGTTCGATCTTCGTCTTCGCATTCGGAAGCATCTGGCTTATCTTCCTCGATGTGGTGAACGTGGTCGCAATGTTGTGCTTCTTCAGGACTCTGCTGATTCTCTCTGTAGTTCCTTTGATATATGGTAGGTGAGCTTTGGCTACAGGTTTGGTTTCCTCTTCTGCTGGATCCCTCTGTCGACGTGGTCGTAGCGCCTTTTTGATGTCCTCTCTGGTGAATCCGTTCTGCTGTAGCGTTGTTTTGGTCCTCTTCATTTCTGTAGGTCTGCTTTCTGTATCCGTTAAGCGTTCCGATCTGGTGACTAGAGTCTTGATTACTGACTGCAGTTGGGCTGGATGATGATGCGATTGAGAGTTCAGGTACCGGTTCGTGTGTGTAGGTTTTCGGTACACTGTATACCCTAACTTGTCCTTCTTCTTGGTTATTAGGACGTCCAGGAATGGTAGCTGGTTATTGTTTTCGATCTCCATTGTAAAAGTTATGTTGTTGTGGATACTATTCAGGTGGTCCATGAATTCCTTGAGTTTCTCCTCTCCATGGCTCCAGATAACGAAGGTGTCGTCCACGTAGCGTAACCATAATCTTGGTTTCCAGGATGCTGTTCTGATTGCTCTCTCCTCCAGGTCTTGCATGAACAAGTTCGATATTATCGGCGATAGCGGTGAACCCATCGGTGCTCCCTCGACTTGTTTGTATTTTTGGTCCTTGTAGCTGAAGTAGGTGTTCTTCAGGCAGTGTTTGGCGAGTTCTACGATGTCCTCCCTTGGCTGATGTTTCTTCCGTATTATCTCAATGGCTTCGTCAACAGGAACGTTGGTAAACAGTGAGACGACGTCGAAGCTAACTAGTATGTGTCCTGGTTCTAGCGTTATGTCCTTTATACGCTCGATGAAGTGGCTTGCGTTCTTCACGTAAGATTCGGCTTCTTCGGCATAAGGTTGAAGTTGTTTCGCTACAGGAGCTCGCAAAGCATCTAGCGAAACAACTTCAACCTTATGCCGAAGAAGCCGAATCTTACGTGAAGAACGCAAGCCACTTCATCGAGCGTATAAAGGACATAACGCTAGAACCAGGACACATACTAGTTAGCTTCGACGTCGTCTCACTGTTTACCAACGTTCCTGTTGACGAAGCCATTGAGATAATACGGAAGAAACATCAGCCAAGGGAGGACATCGTAGAACTCGCCAAACACTGCCTGAAGAACACCTACTTCAGCTACAAGGACCAAAAATACAAACAAGTCGAGGGAGCACCGATGGGTTCACCGCTATCGCCGATAATATCGAACTTGTTCATGCAAGACCTGGAGGAGAGAGCAATCAGAACAGCATCCTGGAAACCAAGATTATGGTTACGCTACGTGGACGACACCTTCGTTATCTGGAGCCATGGAGAGGAGAAACTCAAGGAATTCATGGACCACCTGAATAGTATCCACAACAACATAACTTTTACAATGGAGATCGAAAACAATAACCAGCTACCATTCCTGGACGTCCTAATAACCAAGAAGAAGGACAAGTTAGGGTATACAGTGTACCGAAAACCTACACACACGAACCGGTACCTGAACTCTCAATCGCATCATCATCCAGCCCAACTGCAGTCAGTAATCAAGACTCTAGTCACCAGATCGGAACGCTTAACGGATACAGAAAGCAGACCTACAGAAATGAAGAGGACCAAAACAACGCTACAGCAGAACGGATTCACCAGAGAGGACATCAAAAAGGCGCTACGACCACGTCGACAGAGGGATCCAGCAGAAGAGGAAACCAAACCTGTAGCCAAAGCTCACCTACCATATATCAAAGGAACTACAGAGAGAATCAGCAGAGTCCTGAAGAAGCACAACATTGCGACCACGTTCACCACATCGAGGAAGATAAGCCAGATGCTTCCGAATGCGAAGACGAAGATCGAACTAGAAGCACAAGGAGTCTACGAAATCCCATGTAAAGATTGTGAAGACAGCTACGTAGGACAAACCAACAGGAGAATTAACGTATGACGCGAGGAACACCAAAATGCTGTCAGGAAAATGGAAACATCGTCATCTTTAGCAGAACACGTGAGAAGTACTTCGCATCGAATAGACTTCGATAACACCAAAGTTATAGCGAGCATCGAACACAAAACCAAACGTATAATCAGAGAAGCCATAGAGATTGAAAGGAGACCACACAGCTTGAATACAAGAGATGATACACAAATATTACCACCTACCTGGAAGCCAGCCCTCAATACAAAAACAAGGACACGGACGACAACAACAACCACCAACCGTCCAATAACCAGTCAAGCAGGAAGCCAACCAAGCGCGACGAAGCCTGGCACCCGACGGGTATATATACCACCAGCAGCAGCACCGGATGTCAGTTGTAGCCGTGTAACGCGGAGCAGAACAGCAGCAGCAGCAGCAGAGAAGACCTGAAGATGGCACGTGAGACCGTGCCGAAACGTCGTCAGTTCAACGGTCCGGTAGAGGATCAACATTTGACAACGCGGAGCAGATCCCGGAAACCTAGTTTTTCATATAACGCCCGCGGAAGCCTGAAGCAAAACATATATAATACCGTAAACTGTAAACTGACAAACTTATTAGACAGTTAATCAATGTGCGATGTATTATTGTAAATAGCACTGGCATATATTCTGTTCTTTAAATGCTAGTAATTACGGTACAAATAAACATAGTATTTTGTTAATTGTTAGCTTCTAATTGTATTGTTGGGATATTAGAGTGTAAGATAAATATATAAAATACAAAAAAATTAACTTTTTTTGTTCAGTTGCATTAGTTACAGCCAAAAAATGCACTCGTAAGTAAAAGCATGTTGCCTACTTGGGTATTTTCTTTTGATTTCATTGTTGCTTTGTCGCTAAACTTTGTGAACTGCGTACTTAATCTGAGTTTTCTATCAACACTGAGTTTATAGTAATATAATATATCGGGGTACCGATAATATAGAATGTTATAATCAATAAAGATACCATAATATACCTACTGTAACATAGACTTTCTGTTTTAAACTTATTTTAACTATTTGTAATAAAAACGGATATAAAGCATAGTCCAAAACAAATTGTAAATTTACATACGTTACATTTATAATTATAATAAAATACATTCATGCAATACAATCTTTGATCTTATATGATAAAATATAGTAGGTATGCAACTTTTATTTAACTCCTAAATTACATAAAACCCCAACTGTTAATAATTATCATTGAGAATCACACATATAGTGTCTATAGTAGGTAGTCATATGTACGAAAATAAAAAGATAAATTCTAAATAACGAATTGGTTATAATAATATTGAATAAAATAGGAAACGAAAATGTTTTATAAAATAAATTACAAAAATATAGTAGGATTGTGAAAGGTGCCATAGCGTACGTGACGAATTTGAAATGTAAAATACATCTACTACAATAATTGTAACAAGTAGCGCAGGCAATTCTGGTTTATATAATATGAATATACGGCCGTATCTGACGTTTATATGTCCCTCTTGTTTGGTTTTATATAATTATTACTCATTCTGCTCCCAAGGAAACTTATAAATCGAATCCACAAACATAGTTATTCGAAATATTGTGCAATATGTTTCGTAGGTACTTCTGCATGCCATGTATTGCATTAGTGTATGATACACGCGCCCATAAGAACTGTGATCTAAGCGAGAGGGAGTGAGGCGCCCCGTGACGTAACTGTGTCCTATTGGCTGGAGCTCGAATGCTGCAACCTGTAGTAGTCGAATAGACCTTGAAGCAGACCAAGAATCGTCCATTGCACATTTAAAGTCAAGCCACACGAGGAATTTAATAATAATAATAATAATAATTTATTCCATAGAAGATACTATAAAAGCGTGGAACAAGTCAAGTATATGTACATTATGTTTGTACGACAAATTTGTAAATACAACAACAGAATACAACATTTAACAAGAATACACGAAATCATAAATAATTATACAGGTTACACTTTAAAATCTGGTATCGAGTAAGGCACCTCGTCCGCTAACATATGTTTCAGTTTGCGCCTAAATAGTCTCGCATTCGAATTTTTCAGTTCTGCCGGTACGTTGTGATATATCTTTATCAATTGTATAACAACATTCTGGTGGACCCGCGCATATTTTGAGAATGGAATTTTTAACTTGTTTTTATTTTTGCACTCACGCGTACAATAGTTATGGTGCATTTCATGAAGCCGCATTACTTCTCCATAGTTTTCATGAGCAAAACATGCACATTCCAGTATGTATATGCCAGCCAGGGTAAGTAACTGTCTTTCCTTGAATGCCTTCCTGCATGAATCTCTTCTTTTCATGTGAAATATAACACGAATACAGGCTTTTTGCAGTCGAAAGAGTCTAGGCGTATCCACAGAATTTCCCCAGAAGATTATTCCATATTTTAGTCTAGAGTGGACGTATGCATGGTATGCCGACAATGCTGCCTCGGTGCTAACTATTTTTGCAATTACTCTAAGAGCATACACAAAGGAACTTGTCTGGCCTGCCAGGAAATCAATGTGTGCCCTCCAATTCAGATGATGATCAATAACAACACCCAGGAACCTTGAGCTTTCCGTGGAGGTGAGAGTGTCCCCATTATAATTGACACAAATTGGAGATGCACCCCTAAGCTGAAAATTTATGAGCTTGGTTTTATTAATATTCAGTTTTAAGTCATTGGAGCTGAACCAACTAGCACAAGTTTCCAGGGTCCGAAGTATTTCACTTTTAAGCTGTTCCTGTGAGTCTGCTCTAACTACAACAGATGTATCATCCGCAAAAATTCCCAGTAGATGATTAACTATATTGGGTAAGTCATTAACGTAGAGCAGAAACAGTAGTGGTCCCAGAACTGAACCCTGAGGCACTCCTCTCCTCACCACCATCCAATCCGAGACAACTCTCCTTCCCTCCACCTCAACTAGTACACATTGCTTTCGGTGATGTAGATACGATTTTATTATGTTAGCGATTTTACCTCTAAAACCCATAACTTCCATTTTTGTCAGTAGTGTGGAGTGACTGACACTGTCAAAGGCCTTAGACAGATCCATAAATACCGCAGCCACCTTTTGATTATTGTTAATCGCCTCAATTATGTCATATATAGCAAAATATACTGTTCTTGTTGTCGATCTGCCTTTTATATACGCACTTTGTCTTGTAGTGATAATGTCATGTTTGTTTATAAAGTCCAGCATTCTAGACAGTAGCACTCTTTCAAATATCTTAGACAAAGTAGGAATGATCGCAATTGGTCGATAGTTTTTGATTTCCAGCCTGTCCCCATCTTTATGTATCGGCGTAACCTTCGATAACTTTAATTGTTCCGAAAAAACTTCCAGATTTATGCATAACTTTATTATTTTTGAGATTGGTTGAGATATGTATTCCGCACATGTTTTTAAAGCTACAGTTGGTATTTCGTCCACATCCACTGCGGAGGTATTCTTTAAAGATAGTATTATATTGAATATTTCAGTTGGATCCGTGTCAAGCACCCTCATAGACCGAACGACCCTAGGCACATGCTCCAAGTTTAAGTTAGATTCCACATCTCCACCACAACACTGATCAATGAAGAATTGGTTTATTTGATTTATGATGGCTTCTACTGATTTGCTTTCTTTTTCTGCTAGTTCTGTTATTGGAAAACAGGTAGTTTTGTTTTTTTTTAATGATGTTTTTAACAAGTAACCAAGTTGATTGTATTTTATTATTAGAGTTTGTTATAAATTCTGAATGTACTTTGCGCTTAGTCTCTGCTATTGCTGTTTTAAGCTGTTTACAGTAGTTTCTGTAGGTTTTGTTGGTAATATTACTACATTTCATGCCATCATACAACTGTCTTTTAATTCGAGTCTTTGTTTTAATTTCTTCATTTATCCAATTTTTACTACTGCTTGTAGTAGAAACTAACTAACTTTTTTCAGGACACGCCATGTCAAGTAAACCTCGAAAGTCCAGCAGGAAAGACGATAAGGAGTCACTTGGATCCAGATGATTAACGACAGACTCGTCATGCCTTTTCGATAAGTCTTTCAGATTCATTAGATTATCGCAGCCATAGTTTCTTTTATTGATTGTAATCTTTTTGTCATAGATTAAGGTTCGATCCATTTTCAAAGATAGTGCAAGTCCCAAATGAACATATAGTGCCGTGTCTATTACTTCAGCATTATATACCTCAGCATTTACAAATATATTGTCGATTGCCGTAGACGATCCATTAAATATTCTTGTTGGTTCCATGAAAGTGTATTTCATATCGAATGATAGGAACATATCGAACATCATTTTTATGTTTTTGTCCGTTTGATTTAAAAAATTCAAATTAAAGTCTCCGCATACAACAACAGCACATTCACTTTTTAGGGAAGACAACATGTCGTCAAGAATAACCAAGAATTCATTAAAATCGCCCACTGGAGGTCGATAGATACTCAGTACGACTACATTTATGTTCCTGTACATTCTATCACTAACTCTTTGCTTTTATGTTTCAGATCTAATAGTTCGGTATAGTTTAATCCTTGCCTCACAAAGATACAGGAGCCACCATGGATACTCGTTGATCTAGTGAAGCACGAAGCCATATTATAGTTAGGAATTTCAACAAGTGTTTGCGTACATTGTTTTAGCCAATGTTCGGTAAATGCCAATACATGAAAATTTTTACATCTTACAAATATATCAATTTCATCCGTTTTATTGAAAATACTTTGTATATTTTGATAGAATAAATTGAATGAACAGTTTTTCTTTGTTGTTAACGTATCGGTAAAATGACCTCTGTTTTCCTTAAAAAAGGTAGTCGATATGGCCGTATAATTGTATTCCTGGGCCATAAGTTTTCGTCGAACACAGAAGCTACTTGGCTTTCAAGAGCTGCTATTTTAAAGGCTGCTATAGTTTTGTTGGTTATGTCTAATTTGATGCAATCCGTGAATTCAATTTTATTTTGTTTTAAATAAGCAGTTACTTGTTCAACACTGGTATCGCTCCTAAATTGTGATACGAATACCCATTTCCTGTTTTCCATCATAGGTAGAGTTGAATCGTTACGAGTCCCCCGTATGGTTTTTGAGCGGAGTCGATTATCCTTTGTGGTGCTGGGTTTAATATTCTCTTTATTCATAGGCGGAATATTTTCTACAGTTGGCTTTTTGAGTACATCAGAAAAACTATCAGTCTTCTTATCGGAAGAGTGGTCATGGTTTTTATTAATATTTGAAAGCATGGTGTTTTTGCGCAGTTGGTCACTATTTTCTAAGTTTGATGCGGTGGCGGCATCTTGTGTTGATTTTGTTTTACTTACGCTTCTTGTTTGTACAGAACTGGTTTGTTGATGCACTGACATTCTTTGTACCAATTTATTTATTGCTTGGTTATGTTGTTGTATACCATCGGATTGTTTATTCACTTGATCAAAGCATTTGTCAATCTTTAGCGTTAATGCCTTTACGGCCGCTGCTATGACGCTTACATCTGAATGATTAGTTTGTGAGTTAAATATATTTCTACACTCCTCACATACCCATTTTATAGTGTGTTTGTTTAATTCCAAGAATTTTAACTCACTGGGCTTGTAACTTGTACAGCTGTGATGCATGCAATTCCTACAGTTGCGTTCACCACAAACAATTACTTTTTCACTTGTATTTTCCACGACATTTAGACATTTTACGCAAAGATAATCTGACTCAGTCGCCATGTTGGCTTTGGTACTTCGTATATTGCGTGAGCTTTACTAGCAAATTCAGCTCTTGGTCAAAAGACTAGACCTCACAGTAGAAAAGGTTATTTCGGTCATTTAAACAGAAAATAGACTCCATCAGCTACCATACCAGTGACGCATTTGTTGTACATTTATTATCGCAATCCATTTTGGTAAATTACTTTTAGCGCGTATGTTGCTTTATAATTAACTAGGTACTATAAACACTTTACGAATAGTCGTCAGTGTTTTAATATTAATTAAGTTCCAGAATAATACAGGAAGAGTCACTAAGCGGAAATCAGTATATAGTGAAAGCATAGATGAACCCAGGCAAAAACTTTTCAAACGAAAGTTGTTCGAAATTAAGTCCTTTATAATATTTTCAAACAACGTAGAATTTGAGAGTTACTTGATTATTGTAAATTACCCTATATTACTGCATCTAAAAATAGATTTCGGTTTATTAATACTACTACTTTTGTGCAATATTTGATGTTTGCAGTTGTTTTGTGCCATATTTTGAAAACCACTCATTGTTGTGGATTAACGATTCTGGTCTGGAATTAGAATTACTAAAGGACATGGCTTATTCCTTGGGCAACAAAGAGGGAAATTCATTACTTGCCTCAAGAGTGTGCACACAAAGCTTTTCCAACCTCAGACATCCAAATCCAGCGGTATTTGCCAATTTGAAAGACATGTTTGATAGTACTGGCTGTGTAAAATAATAGGGTAATAAAGAACATTCAAACCCTGTGACGCATGGAGAAAACCGCTTCCTAGTAGCTGTTGCTGCTGTCCAAGATCGTCAGCAGAAGAAATAAGTCGCAAATTACAAATAAGCAAAACTTCTATATCAAAAATATTGTTTAGGTAAATTAAATGTCATCCGCATCACGCTCAATTAGTTCAGGTACTAGATCAAGCTGATTTCAACAATCGATTGCAGTTTTCTGAATGGAGGCTTCAATAAAAAGAAATGACTTTTTGATAATGTTCTTTTTAAGAACAAAGCTACATTTCATAAGAATGTAATAATAATAATAATAATAATAATAATAATAATAATAATAATAATAATAATAATAATAAATCGTCTTTATTTGCCCACTACATTGATATAACAGTATTGTTATACCTCTGAACAGCAGGAGTCGTAGTAGGGCAAAACGGCGAAGTTCAGTGGCAAATGACTAACGATTAGTGGCATCGCCCCTGCTCTTCCCCTCAACCGTAAAAGTTAAAAGAAAAATAATAAATTTAGAATTTTACGCGTACCTGTGTATTAAGTTGATATAAGAGCCGTGGAGGTGAGAAACAATAAAAAGCGAAAGAGAAAAAAAATATCCAATAATTATTTTTTTGTCAAAAGGCAGTTATCTCAATTTAAATGATCGATGCATAGGTGGAAAAAAATATAAAAAAAAGAATTAGTAAATGCCAGTCAGAACTGTTCAGTTTTTTTAAATAGATTATCGTAAAGTTTTATTTTAAATGAGCTTAGTCCCGTATTTCTTAGTTCTACTGGAAGTGAGTTGTAGATCTTGCATATTCTGTATGAAAAACCGCGAATAAAAAAAAATATGATTATGTTTTGGAACAGTAATAGCGTCTTTGCGTCTAATGTTTATATTACGGATATCTGTCCTAAATTTGATTTTGTTTGAAAGATATGGAAGACATTTATTTTTAATTATTTTATGGAATACACGGGCAGTATATAAATATTGCCTTGATTTCATATTTAGCCATGGTATTGTATTCCATTTAAAAATAACTCTTTGCTTACATCTTATCTCAAAAATAAGCCTCACACAACAATTTTGAACTAGCTGCACTCTACGCTAGGTAGTATATTCAAGACACGCACCGTAGACACAATCTGCATAATTAAAATGAGACATTACCAGCGAATCGCATAAAAGAATTTTAGCCTTATATGTAAGAATCTTTCTAATGCTGTATAAAGTTTTGAGGTTTGCAAATGCTTTTCGAATACAATTATTTACATGTTCAACAAAATGCAACTTATAATCAATCACCTGTCCCAAGCTTTTTGCAGAATCTACAAATTCAAGTCTCTTATTATTCACACAGATATTGGCACGTAATTGAATCTCTCGTTGTAGAATTAAATGTTTTGCCAAACAGTATCATTTTTTATTTTTCAGGATTCAGAAGCAAAGCGCGAGATCGGGCAGCATTGCAAAAAGTGGCCAAATCTGAGTTTATACATTCTATTGCATTGTCAAACTCCCTCTCTAAAAACGAATAGTGTAACTGACTGTCATCAGCATAGAAGTGAGAGCTGCAATATTTAATATTTTTGGTTATTACAGATGTATATATGGTAAACAGTATAGGTCCTTACACAGCCCTGAGGGACACCACAAGCCAAGCCAGCGTAAGTAGATGATTTGCTATCTAAGTCAACAAACTAAAGTCTATTGTATAAATAACATTTAAATAATTGTAAAGCTKATTGCCCAATACCAATATGTTCCAAAATAGCTTAAAGTAAGTGATAATTAATAGCATCGAACGCTTTTGAAAAATCCAATAATATCAAAAGCACCATTCTGTTATCGTCAAGAGCTGAGAAGATATCATCTGTTATGTTTAATAAGGCAGTAGTGCAGCTATAACTTTTTAGAAATCCAGATTGATGCTGTGGGAGTATATTATATTTTTCTAAATAAGCACTCAATTGCTCTGCAATAACTTTATCACATACTTTTGAAAAAATTGGTAAAATATTAATGGGCCTGGTGTCCTTCAGCTCCGCGGAACGTATAGTTTGGCTTGCGGTCTAACAACAGAAATCTTCCATGGATCTGGAAATATACCACTACTAACACAATTGTTTACCATATGAGTAATTACTGGAAGAGTTATGGGAAGAGAATATTTAAGCATATCCAAAGTTATTTGATCATAACCACTAACATTACTTTTAAGTTTGTGTATAGCATTCATTATTGATAATGACTATCGCCCCACATTTTCTGTTTGTGTTATCGTTTTCTGTTCTCTACATAATACTTTTGAACAAGAAACAATCGTTAACTAAAGCACCCATACAGCACAATTCTTTTTTTTTATTTAAGCGAACTAAAATACTTCTAAGTATGTATGTAGTAAGTATGTAGTTTACGATAATCCTCTATTCGTCTGGGGCCGTGTTAGCATTAAAAATACATAAATGAAACATAATATTACTAATCTATAACCGCGTAGCCAATATAGACACAATCAGATATTTAGACGCAATTAGAACGACTGGTTTCAGTGAATTTCTATAAAAAAAACCTTAATTCTTTAGACAAGATTGAAAATACTAACTGTCAGAATACCGTACAACGCGTTTGAAACAAATTGCATCGTATTTTTCACATATGCCTAAGTGCCGTCATGTTTGAGCTTTCCGGTGTCTACAATTAGAAATTGTGGCCTGAACATGCCGTTACTATGGCAACGCGTTGCTCCGTCTTCCAGAGCATTGTGTTTCTTTCGAAGTGTAGACATCGCCGATAGTGATCGAACTGACCAAAAGTATTTCAGTTCGTTCATGGGAACAACTTATTACAATTCTAAATAACAAACGCCTGATGTTAAAATAATAATTGTAGATGGGCCCTGTATTTCCGATGAACCCGTAATTTTAATTTATTTGCATAAGCAATAGGGATCAAATAACGCTAATTATTAGTCATCAGTACCTTAATTAATGTAACACACTCGATTCTAATTTTCGCCGGACTATAGTGCTTTAAACCGTCATTGCAAATGCCTTTTGGCTTGGCCAAACATTGTAATAATTGGAAACAAAACAAAACAAAAATGCAGGACGGTTTAGCCTTTTTAAAATTTTGAATTCATATTTTGCGATCTGCTGTATTCATGCGTAGAAATCAAAATTGTCACATCATAAATTTGGTTAAATTTACACTGATCGAAGGTCGACGGTGTACAAAAAAATTGATCATACAATGCGCTCACCACGACTTTAAAACATTTTAATTTGTGTGTATTTTTTACTCGTATATAAATATTGTTTGGGCATACTACTGCACTGAAATTTGGGAATGACCCTCCAGTTTAACCAACCACGAGCCGTCACTGAAGTCAATTTGTAATTTGAAATTTGAAAATATTTTTTTATGTGATATTTAATCCACGCCAATCCTGCATTCCTACACGTTAATCAAGCGCGAAACAATGCGACTCACGTTTTGTCTAATGAACAAAAAGAATGACGAACGACCACGAGAAGAATGATCGGCGGGATCGGCCAGCGGGCGGATTGGTTAATTGTTCGTTAAGTACGACCGATAACATCGAATGATAGCAAGCGCGGCAAAATCAAACTTATAGAATCGTGCGAACACAATTTATTTACAATAAACGATCTGGTGCATCATATAAGTAACTATAAATACCAACACTCATAATATTATGTGTTTTTTTTTAACCAAAAAAAAACATCACCAGTTGTTTTAGTTTGGTGAAAGAAGAAATAGTTCATTTCTTTTAAGAAAAATTTTGGTGTTGATAATACTACTTGTTATTTTAGATACAGCCCCCCCTGGGTCCGACCTTGTTTGTGCGCGCTATTGCATCTTAAGTCATTTATTAGTTTCCAAACTATTCGCAAAGCATCTCCGCAGAAACGAGCATAACTGCATCTTTAATGACTGAAACGTCCGCAGCAAGCAAAATTGCTTAGGGCGTGTCATATCGGGAACGGAATTCATTTTATTGATAGCTTCCTTCTGCGTGACCTGAACCAAGACTGTTTTCCTGCCGCAGCTTATAGAATTCATTTCTAAAACAGCAAATGGCGTTTCCCTTTTTTATACCTAAAATAAGTTCTTTAATCGGCAAGCTTTCAGGCACAATTCTGAAACGCTACCATAAATAAGAAGAAACCAACATAATAAAAACTAAAAGCTGCGATAAATTCAGCAGAAAAATAAATTTCCCAATCCGAGAGTGGAAACGCCAAGAGAAAACAGTAAAAATGATTCAGAAGCTTCTCGTGTATTAATTATGTGAGGTCTGCATTATTTATTGCTACCAACTAATTTCATATGAATTTAAGAACGAGTACCTGCTGATGGAAAAAGGGGTTTTTGTAGACTAATAAAACACTACCTACTTAAAATACGGCTCCATGTGGGGGCATTATTGAGACTATTTAAAAAATGTGATCAAAAAATAAATGTGGGAACATAATATCCGAAAGAAGACCAAAAAATGCCATTCATATAAATAGTTGACAGAAAGTATTATTCCAGCTGCGACTACTAAAACCATAGCAACTATTACGAATAAACTAGAGCGGACCTAAAAGCTTACAACTCAGGCATTATGTTCTAACTATGCAAATAGTTATAATGTTCGTAGTTCTGATAGAAACTGAATTTATAAAAAAAAAACATCAGAAAAGTAATGCAATCTTAAAGCGAAACATCAGCAATAATTATATTTTGGAATAACAATGTGTTTAAAGCACTACAACACCCGCTATGAAGCTACTTCAGCAATGTATTAATTATACATTTATTTCAGACATAACAGATAAGTGGCTATATTAACTTAATGTATAAAATTAAGGCGTTTCAACCTAATATTGAAAAGTGAGGATGTTAGAAAATACACCTCTTGATTTGGTCGTAACAATGCTGCATGCATGTATTTGTACAATACTAATAAAGACATTATATAATTTTGATTTATTACTTAACAGCAACAAAAATATCAAGAAATCAATATTTAAAAATACCATCAGCACAATCCGTGACAACTTGACAAAAAAGTCCGTTTACAAGCGAAAGGGTTTCGGTTCACATGTTCCTATATGATCAGGAGAACAGAAAGTCAGATTGGTCGTACATGCCCTGTTCGCGCAGCATGTGAGTGGGATTGGGAAGGTATTTCTTCCACAGATACCTCATTCATCCATACATACCCTTCGCGAATCAGGATGGTAGAGAATTTAATTTAAATATCTGGCCCTGCACGACCTTGCATTCTTTGTTCCGCGTTATATAAAAGAGTGTATCGAAAAAAGAAATGACGCGCTATTAAAGGAAAATAAGTATTTAAATATTTTGCACGAAAAGACCTATAATGTATAATGTATACTTTAATGCTTGAATGCGGTCGTGTTTATGTAATTATAAACACGGGGTTGACACAATGGAAGGGGAATTTAGATGTTTTTTTTCTTATTCGTTTTCCGTTCTTATATCATTTATGATATATTATTTCAATTTATTTCATTACGCAGTAAATATGCATTGGTATATATTTGGTACCCGAATATCAACCAACTTATATTATAGGTATATTTACATCCCTAAATTGATTATATGCGAATACTAATATACCACATTTTCCGGTAAATACATATTGTTATACATATAGTTTAATACTGAATGAAGGTTACGGTCGTGTACTTGTTGTATAGGCTAATATTAACGGGATTATCTACCTGGAGGTAATATATTTAAAAAATACTCTTTTTTAACTTTGCCGAGCTTTCGACATTTATTTATGTCTTCTTCGAGGCGTCTACAAACATCGTATAACATTAATGAAACATTAAAAAGATACTAAAATTATGTACAGTAACTTGAGGTTTAAATTCTAACAGCAGTCATATCATAAAGAATTTTTCATGTGTTTAAAATATTTGACAATGGTTTAATATACGTAGAAATGGTATAGATATATTTGACGACATTACAATATATAGCAATTTGTATTGTACGTATGTCCATATCCCTAAATATAACTGTTTGAAATATCATGGTAAAATTTGTTTAATATCAGATTCTTTTGTGAGTACGTGCAATGTTATATTAAATTATTTCAGTTACCGTACTAAACTATGTGGTTTTGAAATGTTTGGTATCTCTGTATAGTAATTGTATACGAATACTGATATRCTCCATATATACAACATCTCACAAAAACACACGGAAGAACTACTGCTTGAGACAAAATCATTGGCTTTAATATCACAGATTGCCTGACMGGACGAACAGCGGATCCTRTTTAGTATCTAATCCTAMTACTGAAGTTTTGACAACAGTAAATCACTACAAACACGACAACAGGAAAGAAGAGCTGCATGTCAACAAAATATGACSGAGGTTAMTTCGATATTCTATCACAAAAATTAACGTCGAGTGGGCACGGGCACTAACGAGCACAACAGGCGTTCAGTCCTCGGTACGTTCGAAGGCACGATGCCCAGTGTTGCCACCACTAGTACAATTGTACTAGATCTAGTACATAATTGCATGTTTTAGTACGTTAGTGCGCCATTAGAAAATCTAGTACATTTTGATACTTAGATACCATAGACAGATGCTCTGTGTTGACGGTTGATAATGAATTACTGCTGACATATTCAGGAAACAAACGAGCTTCACTTGTTAAAAACTCTCTAGCCGGTAGCATAGACACCACATGTTTATACCAATGTTCTTAAGTTGTGATCTCTGATCTCTTGTCTGATTGGTAAGGTCCTTCTTTAGAGGTGTCGTTTACTCGATGGATTTGTGAACTAGGAAGCATGTTATAAATTATAAATATGGAAAGGTAATTATATATTTACAAATATATCCTTTAACATGTGTAAGGTGTAAGTAATGTATATTCATGCTAGGTACCTAATAAAGAACCGTACTGATTCAGAATCCACCTGCAGGAAATTACAAAGTGCATCTGCAGAAAGTCCTTTGGCAGATATTTCGTCTTCGAGAGACCAAAGCCAACTCCAAGTACCCGATGTTCATGACATGGTTGTCGAAGAAGTCCAGGGTAAGTAAATATATAATGAAGTAGATACTATGTGACATTTATTGTTAATTAATTTATTGTTACAATTTTTGTTTAAGATGATGTACAACATAACTTTAGTCAAGAAAGCGAAGAAAAACTGAGTGGTTGGTAAAATTTACGTGGCTTAAAAATCATAATGGTCAAAATTTTTGTAATTGTTGCAAGAAATACGTAAGTGGAAGCATTACTCATCTAAAGAGACATGACCAATGTGCATATTATCAAAGGCAGCTACACAAATCTAAAAATACACCAAAAATAAGTGATGTAATGCAACAAGGTGAGAAGAAGCAATTACTGCGAAGAAGTGTAGTAATTGCAGAATTGAAATGGGTAATATTTTTACATGAACATAATTTACCATTTCTTCTTATGGATCACTTGCCAAAACTAATAGCAAGTACTTGTAAGGATTCTGAAATTGCTAAAAGTGCTAACATAAGCAGAACGAAAGCTACACTTATTACAAAAAATAATTTAGCCACTGAATCTTTAAAAATGTTAACTGCAAAAATTGAGACTTGTATGGCATACTCATTAATTTTGGATGAAACCACAGATGTCAGTACCTCTTTGTCTTTGGCTGTGGTAATACGATTTTTTGACGAAAATTGTACGAAAGATCATTTTTTTGGTCTACTGCAAGTAAAAAATAGTTCCGCGGAAGCAATCTATGAGGCAACATTGAACCATCTACATAATAACAGGATACCATTAAATAAATTAATAGGGTTAGCTGCTGACAACGCCAATGTAATGATGGGAAATATAACCGGAGTACAAGCACGTTTCAAGCAAATCGTGCCAGGAATTTTTGTTTTGGGATGTGTATGCCACAGTTTTCATTTGTGCGCTTCAGCTGCAGCTAACACTGCCAAAAAGTGTAGAAGATTTTGCAAGGAGCATATACAATTTCTTTTCGAACAGCTCGAATCGTTGCAGGTTGCTGACGGAATGTCAGCAATTTGTACATGAAAAGCCTCACAAGATGCTGAGGCCTTCCCAAACGAGATGGCTGAGCTTAGAGGTAATTTTTTTTATCAATTAATAATTTACTCTTGTTACATTCTAAGTATTATTTTAGGCGGTTGTGAATCGTATTTTACAAAGTTGGGATGCCTTAATACTGGTTTTTTAAGTGCTGTTCTTTCAGAAAATTTGCATAGTGTTGAAATTACACTAGATAATTTAAGAAATCCAGTATATAAATTGTACTTCAGTTTTCTGTCTTATGTTTTAGATTTGGTCAACAAAATGAATCTAGAATTTCAAAGTGAAAAAATCAAAATTCATCTAGTCCTTTCTAGAATAGGTGGTTTATATAGAACCATTCTAAGAAATTTTATAAAAAAGGATGTGCTTGATAAAGAACCTTTAGATAAAATAAATCCGAAAGATGCCCGAATATACACGGGCATTGATACAGTGTATTTTGGAGCTCAGGTGGAACTAATACTTACTAACTCAGATATAAAAATACCCAAATCATAACTTCAGATTACGAGCATTACAGTTTTACGTCGAACTAAGTCAACAGATAAAATCCAGATTTAACTTTAATGATCCAATTTTAAAATTTATTGCAAACCTTGCACCTTCCAGTGCCATTTCAGGCACAGTACAATCTATTGCAATTGAGGCTCACAAATATTTTCCTCAGTTTGTACCACTTTCAGATTTACAGCACATTGACACAGAATGGAGATTGCTGGCAGATTTGGATAAGGTAAGAAAGCATAAAGATGCTGGGTTTGAAGAATTTTGGGTGATGATTTTTAATATGAAAAACGAATTAAATTCTGCACTTTTTCCACATATTACAGAATTTATAAAAGCGATTCTCAGTTTGCCCCATTCATCAGCGGCAGCTGAAAGAATATTTTCGCAATTAAATTTGTTAAAAATTAAAGTGAGAAATCGACTGTGTGTCGATACCTGTGATGCAATATTGCATGCAAAAAACCTACTAAATATTAATAATAGTGAGTGTTTTAATTGGGAGCCATCCACAAACTTAATTAATAAGCCTTGGAAAGGGGAAACCTAGTAGGGGAAGTACTTGTAAGAGGAATGCATATAGCCGTTAATCTATTGTTGCGCAGGGTTAATGCATTAACATTTTTTTATAGTAAAAGTAGGATTGGCCAGTATGTGGTTTTATTAAATAAAAGCATTTATTTGTTTTGGAAATTATAGCATTAAGTTGTAATGTTAACAATCGTGCCTGAATGTCTATTTAAGTTTAATATGTGATCCAAATGTATATCAGTGTTGTATACATTATTATTGTTTAAAAATATGTATGTAATCAGTGCAATAAAAATTTTGCATTATAACCTATTATTTTCATTGACAAGGATTAAACAGAAATCAATCCATATATCCCGCTAGTATATTTAAAGTCTTGTTCATACGTTATGATCTAGTACAAAAATGGTTAATCTAGTACAAAAATCAACTAAGTTCTAGTACAGAAATTATCTGGAAGGTGGCAACACTGACGATGCCAGTTGAACCATGGATGTATAAAAGAGGGGATACCGCATCTCATTGACAGAAAGCGCATTGTTGTGAAACCAACATCTAAATGGCGTGAAGTTAGCGCAGTAACAAACTTTGTTTTCTTTCCGCGGCATTGGCGTGCCGTAATTTGCATTCTTCAGTATGCTTCGGAAACCTAAAAATTGTAGATAGGAAAAAAACCATTGTATGAGTATGATTTATGCACACATATAAAACTCACTTTTTTGTTATACACTAGTAAACAATTAATCTTGCAGTAGTAGTGTTGTAAAATATCGGCATAATAAGCAATTTAAATACCGCACGCCTATGAATCTTAACCTTAAATACTACTTGGGTGTTACATACCTGTGAAATGAAACATTGGGTTAACGTATATCAATCTTTCTGCACATTTGACACTGCCTGATCATCTTATCACTGCTACCGTTAACAATTATATGGAAATCATTCCCTGCGTCTTGCACATCATAAAACCAAATAAAAACAAACACGCAAACGCCCAAATGGTGTGTGACCGTGAACATGAAGCTTAGTCATTGGACATACACAACTGGTCAACTGGAAGACCAAATGTTTTCTACAAATAAACGCTTAGACTGTGATCACATGTTGGCATCAGTTTAGAATGTGAAAAGCTGGATCCCCTCTTTTATACATCCATGAGTTGAACGACCGCACTAGCCCTAGCCCACGAGTTCAGTCTTTCAGTCAAGGCCTTGGGACTCCCCGTCGTCCCTGTGTCCTACGCTCCAACTCGGAACACCACTGAATATGGCTACCAAAATTGCAGCCGATAGATTATTGTTCCTTACCTTGGACCCCTCCCTGCATAACCTAACTAGAAGACGGCACTAGTGACGCCGTCCCTGAAAGTTTACGTGATCTTAAAGTGATTTGCTTGTGTTGTTTCGCTTTACGATTTAGGTTTAATAAAGAGTTAATTATATTTTGAAGAAACAACATTTACTGTCTGAAATTGTGGAAGCGCTGAAGGACCGTGTACCGTGTGTAATATTTTTATTTTAAACCTTTTCAGCGAGTGCTTTACAGCCAAATAAAAATTTCCAGATAATAACTGGACATTTTCAATTACTATCTGGAAAATTCCAATTACTATTCGGAAATTTCCAATTACTACGAGCATAGGTATGAATATTTCCACTTAGGTACTACACAGAAATGTACAGTTATTAATTGGAATTTTCCAGTTATTAGTGGAAATATCCTGATAGTAACTGGAAAGTTATTAAAAAGTTATTAATTGTAAATTTTCTCTTGTAAAACACTCGTTGAAAATTTTTAAAGAGAAACATTACATACGGCCCTATAGCGTGGCCGCAGAAAAATACGTATGTATACACATTATACGAATATAGTATGCGTAATTCATAACTATATGTGTAGTATACAATACAAGAAAATTATCCTCTCAATAGTGGTTAACTAGTATGGTATATAATTATTTGTATACTTAGTGCCAATGATATACGCACAGAAATCCCGCGAACATTTTCACGGACATTATACTCGTACCTGAGATTTTTTAGTATATCTATACTGTATTTACAACATTACAGGCATTTTGTTTTTATTGGGTGCATACATACCCTTTTTTCAAATATGCACGTGGGAGTGAAACCTTTCCTCATATTTGAAAAATGTTTAAACTATATATACCCTCGTATATATACCTACTTATAAAAGTTTGATATTCGGGGAATTTCGACTTACTGTTATCTTAAATAAAGTGTACTCTTTGTTCCTACGCCAAGTTTTCGGCTGTATTTCTGTAAGTTTATTATTGAACCAATGGGCCGCACTTGAAGGGTCATTTTTTGAAAGTTGGTAATGACTAATGAGTAATCTAGGGTTGACTTTACGAACTACGACGTAAGTTGGTACGGTCTCTAAGTACAGATGTCTACATTGCCGATTAAAAAAGTTCAGTGAAATGATGAAATGAAATTACTTTGAATGGTTCATATTTTTCATATTCATTTTGGCTCAAAGTTAACTATCTTGCCTCACAAGTCACGCGACTCACGGACAACTATTCATTCAAGAAAATAAAACGTAAATTTCTTCTCCTCTAAATCGTGTTATTTTCGATTCATTTACGTATATGAAAATCACAGCTTCTCCATAGCTTACTCTATATTATGAAAGTGACATTTTTTCACATCTAAGAAATGTGTTACTATGATTGTGTTGACCAAGCTTGACTGCAGCAGCAAATGCAGCTTTCAAGAAAGATGTAAGGTTGTCTACAAAAAATATGTTGATGAAAGAAATGAAAAGCAGATAAACTCGTTCTCGAAAATGTTCTTTTGGCTTATGTTGGAAAACTACCTAAGGATCTACAGCCACCTACCTACTGTTTGAAGTATGTATTCCTTGTTACGCAATATATTTGAATATACTAGTAGAATGCACATGAATATAAATTTTACATTATATAGGCAATAGCTTTAACATCGAGCATAATGTTGGCATTTCCCAATATGCTAAACTCAAAGCGGTGTTAAAACGTAAAACGACATAACTTAAAAGTAAAAAAAGTATTACTATCATAACAAATTTAAAGGTTTATTCACGATGCACCTGACCACAAATTTTTATTTACGGAGGAAATGATTGTATTTAATATCCTACATATAAAAATGAATTTTATTTATTATAGCTAGCGTGGTATTGCCGGAGCTTTACAAGTTTTAGTGTTTTACACATATCACGTGCCCTCACAATTGTTGCTACGACTTCAGCCAATGACTATCACATTAAATTGCAAGATTATCTCACCCGTTAGGAATAAACAGTGCGACACTCCGATTCTTTCATTACTGAAATAACAGATGCATAAGACAAGTAGTTTTATACGAATCAATAAATTTGGAAATGCTCAAGCAAATTGCAACATTTCTTAATTTACCGGATCCTGAATTGCATACGCGCCATTCATTAAGAAGGCTTCTACCACTGTTTTGCAGATACTAGAGCTAATCTTATACTAAGAAAACAACATGGCGGATGGGTCGAAATCACGGACATATGGAAATCAAGTGCAGTAGCAAAACACGAAGCCAAATATGCGTCAGGAGCTGCAAATAAGTATGCTTGAAACTACAATTTTATTAGCTTGATGACCCATAACAACTTCTACGATCAAAACCTTACCTTTTTGTATCTACTGCAGAAGCCAGCGAAGTGGATAATAATCCAAACGTGACTATTAATAATTGTATTTTCCAGGTATAAAAGTATCTCAAAAATAAATAAAGTTTTGTATTTTCTATTATATAATACTTACTCGTATTTTATACGCCGCAATATTGTAAACAAAATAAAAATAGCATTTCCTACACTCGAGATGAAATATGTTTTTTATTTTTCTTTTTTCTCGGCCAAAATGCAGTATAAAGAATTAAGAGGGGCGTTTACCTAGAGTGAATCGGGTCATTTTAAGCACCTACCGTTTTACATTTTACCGAGTTATTCGAAACTTTTTCGAAGTGAAATTTCGACATGGCAATGACAAAAGATGTAGCTACAACGTAGAGTTCGAGTTTTTTCTGAATTTGGTACAATAATGTAAATATTTGTTGTTATATTTTGCTTAAAAATGCGTATTTTTGGCGAGCTATTTCTCGAAAACTAAGGCACATAAACGAAAAATTCGAACTCCACGTTGTAGCTACATATTTCTTTGTACACTACCAAAAACATGAGCACGATAAATGAGTAAAAACATTCAAAAAATCTAAAACCGCAAACCCTTTCGCACGAGTCCGTCACTAGAGCAGAATACGAATGCCCATCCCCACCAGGTCCGTCGCTTGGTATCCACTGAACAGTGAGGCTAAGATACAATCCTGTCGGGAATGATCGAGCGGTATACGATCTATTCCGATATGACTGGATTTCTAAGATTGTATGTCTAATTAGTAATTACACGGGACAAGTTTAATGTTAAAAGCTCTTTCACATTAATTTACTGTCTGCCGAAGCAATGGGGAGGCGGAAGGAAAATTGTTATAAAAGTTCCTACAGAAATCATGCAGTTAGAATGAAATGTTATATAGTTCATATTTACAGAAATAAATGGGTTATTCCATATTTTGAATAACCTGGTATAATATCATAGTAAGTTACTAATATCATGCTTTCTTTTTTATGCACACCCTACAGTCAAGCAATTTTCCGAATATTAGTTTAGCCCGTCTGTTGCTCGTACGATCTTTTCGCGATGTCAACCTATCGGCTACCCTCTTACGTCCCATGTCCCGCTGGTAATATGGGTTGCATAATTTGCATTTCTGCCCGATCGCTCCAAGTAAATGCCCCTCTTAATGGTAACTGGTTTTCGAACCAAATCTAATGCCGTGCTGCCATCTAGTGAATGTTGTGCGTACTATATGGGGTGCAAACGATGTGGTACAGGTTACTAATCGAGCACAGAAAATACAACTCTTTAAACAGGAAACTATTTTTTTACTTGTCATTACGTCATTTTCAAAAGTGTTTACAATTTGACACTTTGACAGATCTGGACCACAAATGACAGACTTTATAGATTGGCAACTCTTACAGCCAGCCTTGAATTTACTATTACTATTATTATCATATACTTTAGTTAGTGTACGCATCACCTAAGCGCTGATGTCGCTCCAAAGTATTTCGTCAAGCCGTAAGATGGCGCTCTAACTGTTGTTCAACCGGGGATTCTATTAAAATATTACTAATTCTATTTTTTGTGCCGAGGGTTAATTATTATTGTTATATTTCAATAAGTAAGCAGTGACTAACACATTATATTTTAATTTGCTGTCACTGTTTACATATTAAAATATAACAAAAACAATTAACACACAAGCAAAATAACACAACTGCAAATTTTATTCATTAAGGTGGTGTGATTTGCAAATAAAATATATTATCACTGTATCATATTTATTATAAACATAGATGCACATGAACATTATTTAATAAATACATAAGTATAATAAAGTTGAGAAATGGATCAGTATATTAGACACTTCCAAATTTAGTACAAACATAAGAGTGCTTAAAATGCAAACATGAGGAAGTGTCTTACATAGTATTAAAGATGCAAAAATTACCTGTTTTAAACTTGGGTGTCACTGGCGATGATAATTTCTGCCTTTTAGAACTTGGCTCTTCACGAAGATCTGTAGGAGAACGAGAAGGTATTACTGCTGCTGTAAAAATAAAACAAATTAGTCCAGAGAGGTCAACATGATACTCTTATTAAAAGAATATGGTGATAAATAGTGAAATCCTTATGAGTATATAAATACATATAAACAAGGGTGAAACTGACTAGCTAAATGATCACAGCGATGGCACTTTTGAAAATTATAATTAACAATATATATTATATAATACATGTTAATATTTTACATTACCTGCTTGTTCTGAAGCAAATGGTGAATCGGGAATGGGTCTCATTGGAGAATGTTTCACAGTAAAACCTAAGAGATTACAAAGTACATATTAGCAGCCTATAAATACTACAAATATAATTATAGTAGGTCAAAGAATGTAATGTGCAGTAGGTTAAATAATTTACTTTTTTATACCTATTTGTTTTGAAGTCGAAGGCATATCAAGAATAGTTCATGATGTTCCCGGTGCAGTCTCTTTGATATCGATATCTAGAAGCAAATATTATTCCTGCATTTGTAAAATATATATATATAGCTGTAATACCTTCTGATGTTTCTAGTGCACGTGGCTCCTTAACAATAAAATCTAGAAAACAATTTGTTTATTGATTTGTAAAATAAATATAAACAAAAGTATGTAGGTACCTTCTGCTTTCAAATATAGTGATGGTACAGCATCAGCCTTGAAAGTTGATCTATTCCTGTTGTCAAAGAACTTGGAATCAGGAACAAAATGTATATCACAAACACGTTTGTTGCTGCGTTTGTCAAAGGGAAAATCCAAGTCCAAAATACTGCACCAAGTTTGAAATCTCTAAAACATACAAGAAATTACGTAAATAGGAATGTTTTTTTTTAAATGCCAGTTACGATATCGTAAAATATGCTTGGTTAAATGCATTATGCATTGCAACTGACTTACTTTAGGATCCTTAGGAAACACATGCAGTTTGATTGCGCCTCTCCGTGTTTTGCAACATTTTACCGCACACGACATTGTTCAGACCGCACTAATAAAGAAACACAAATACCTGTTTACTTTCTGAACTAAATAATAGTCAATATATCTTAACACCACACAAAATAACACAAGCAAACGACAATTCAGATTCGAATTGATTCAAATCTAGAATTCAAATGCGACAGTCTGTTATTTTGTGCTCTGCATTACCGAAGGAAACGACAATGCGCATGTCACAAACGATCAAAGGAACAGCGTTGACAACTTTATTAAACATAAATACCGTAAAAGCCTTTCAAATTACCATTTAATGGTTTGTGGTTCAGAGAAAGGTAAATTAGGGTTTCTGTCGGGGCTTTAGCATTTCTTGGAACTTCCCTTAAACGGTTCCACTGGCACCTAATTGCACCAATAGCCTCAGTGGCCATAAATAAGAGATAACCCGTCCTAAATACCCTATTGTAACTCATCATTTACTTAGGTCTACTGTCCTACCGTTGATTGCAAACAATCTTTATTGTTGGCTCACGGCTCAACCCTCACTTATTTGAGGAGAATGGAAAGAGAAAGCAGATAGCATATAATTACAAATGTATGACTGTGACTAGGAAAGCAGTGATGTGTTTATATTCGCCAAAACTCTTAAAATTACTCTACTTTTTAAGTACAATCTTATAAGTATATTCTGTTGGGCCGCATTACGTATTGGTAGCATAATTACCTTACGGTAATTACAGTACCCTTGGCAACACAGGAAATTAAACGAAGTTTTGTCCCTTGTCCTTGTCATTATCGCGCGCATATAGCGCCACAGGTGATGCGGGCATGTACTTCAGTGGTGTTTGTCTTTGCTGTGGTTTGAAGCTAAAATAAGTTCGATGGCAAAGTAGAGAGTTGCCACCCCCTGATCTGGACAAATGTTAACCTGCAAAATCGAGGATGATATTTTTGGTGTTTGGAATTGTAGTCCCGTGTTTGTGAATGCTGGTTTATACATTTGTATGATCTACGTATACTGAATTTACATTATGAATATATGTGAGGTATATATTACATAAAGGCGTTTTCTGAATATTACTTAACGATTATTCTTTAAGGAGCTCCAGCACTTGCAAGAAACCCAAGAAATCAATGTTTGGGGCGCACAACAAGAATTACTCGAGCAACAAGCTTTAAATGAGATTGAAATCTTTGCAAGTCACAATCAGGAAGCTGGTGTAGACGTTGAAGATGGTGAAATTGTTGACGATACTGCTACTAATAAGCCTGAAAGTGTATTATCACCCCTTGATGTTAATGAGTTTATAAAGCGACAAGAGGAACTCAAAAAGCGCAGAGAATATATCAAACCAAAACAAGAAGTAACTGATAAAAGTATTGAAGCTGCTCAAAAGGCATCTAGTCATCAAAGCATTTCTGTCGTAAAACGTAAACGAAAAAGTAAGGATCATCAAAAGAATAATACTAAGAGAAGGAAGAGAGAAACTAGTGACAGTGATGTTAGCAGTGAAGGAAAGCAATTAGTCGCAGATGCTAATGATGGCTCTGAAAGTGAATATTTACCTTCAGATGGTAAGTGAAATTTTTCATTCAGATAAGTATATCAGGTTATTAGCATTTCACCTACCTTGCTATTTTTTCTAGATAGTGATTACGACAACTCAAACTTATCCAAGCAAAGACGAAATAATACTGATAGTCATAAATTCGCAAAGGCTAAAGATGATGGTTCCATAACATGTTACAAAGCCAGATTAGAGCAATACTACACAAGATTAGAACAAGAGAAGAAAATGCTTGACATAAGAGATGAAGAAGATGAGGGTGATCATGTAATAAATGGGCAACTGAAAATTCCTTGCAGTATTTGGAATAACTTGTACAGGTGAGCAATAAAAACTTCTGTAATGATTTACTGTGGCCTTCTATCAACAAACGAGGTAAACATTTTTTTATCCTTAGAAAATTGTCTTTTGGACATGAATCTGGAACCTATTTCTTGTGGATTTGTGTAGTTTATTTAAAATTGGTACTACTTGGCAATGTGTTGTATGGTAAGCAGCGTACACGCTTCTCTGTGTGTATTCTCTTCACACAAGTTCAGGCACAGTTACATAGGGGTAACCTAATTTTTTTGAAATGAAAAAATTACCCAAATTTTAGATTTTTGTCGTATCCAGGGCAGATCCTACTAAACACCCAAACCGATTATTTTCAGTA
Source organism: Rhyzopertha dominica (assembly GCA_025024175.1). Lineage (NCBI taxonomy): Eukaryota > Metazoa > Arthropoda > Insecta > Coleoptera > Bostrichidae > Rhyzopertha > Rhyzopertha dominica. The sequence goes on from QCXZ01000064.1 coordinate 14,541,578, forward strand.
TGTATCTTTCGGCAGTTTCTTGCTAAGTTAGATAACAATTTTTCCTGTACTCTTTAACAGAGTTAGGATGTATATCATATTTGAATAAGCTTTCAAACAGCGTAAATTAGCTCATGTAGAACTACCTATCACATTATGTAAGAGAATATGTGAATGTGTAACTGTACAGCACATGGAAAAATACATTGTAAAGTTGCTTCAAAGACACGGCCACATAAATTGTATTGTAAAATTTTATTCTGGAATGCATGTTTTAGGAGTTTGCCAAATTTTAACTCATTTGGTATTGGGACATTGTAGTAAAAAAAATTCATTGAAAAAACAGTTTGTGAGTAAATAATGTTTAAAAGCATTAGAATATACACAACACAGTAGACAAATCAATGCATTAAAGGTTTTTTTATCTTACATCGTTACATCATCAGCATTATGGTCACCAAGGTGGATGAAGAATTTTGAAAATAATTTAATTTAAGCCTTAGCAATTTCTTCACATGGGGTTTTTCGGTTTTTACTGTTGCTCGAGTTATACATGAATTTAGGATAGTTTGAAATAAGCACAACTCCTAAGGATACTGATTCTTACTGCTTGTCATGCTACAAAAATGGTTCTCTATAAATATAGGTTTTAAATCTGATCGGTAGTTGGTAGCAACTTACAGGTATTGCATTGTTATTTATATGGTTAAAAAATCTGACAGGAAAAATGACACTTACTGTCACTTAAGGCAGACAAATTAATACATCCGAGGTAGTAGATACATAAGATTCTTAGTTGTCATATTAGAATAAGTATTGTTATTATATAGCAATTTTATACTTATGACAAATTGAATGGTTGTTATTTGCTGTTTTATTACTTGAAATGAAAATAAAACTTAACTTTTACGCAGTAAACAAGAAACTGTCCTATTCTCATTTAGCCTGTAAAAAATTTATACACCTATCATAGGTCGCCACCTATCAGCAATCCGTAAGAACTTGATTTCACTCATAGAAATAGAGTCGCTACCGCATCAGGTGTTTGGTTTCCTTAATGCAATTATCTGTAGTTCTCTAGTCTTTGGTTAATAAATTTTGGGCAACAAAACCTCTCTTTTTAAAAGAGAAGAATAAAAGTTTTCTTAGTAAATAGTATAATAAATTATTGTGTACCCCAGTTTATAAAAACTAATGGAATGTGCAGTCTTGGACTTTGAAAATGAAACTATCTAGGAGAGTTGTCTACTCGAGATAATTTATTTCCTGGTAATATAACTAATAACCCAACAAATCCTACCATCCTGGGATAAAGAACATTGCCTAGATTTATAGTTTTACTTCGAATACAGGAAATTTTTGCTGTGAAACGAGAAAATCATATCTCTCCGGTTATTTCATTTTCAAAGTTCACAATGGTACCTGCACCCAAACACTTGTATTTATATTTTAATATCCTTATTTCTGGTAAGAAGTTAGTACATTTCTAACAGATTTATTTCCCCACATTTTATTTATTTTAATCAAGGGTTAACAGGTTAGAATATGATAATTTTACATGTTCATTTGTTCATATTTAGAATTTTCTTTTCTTAGAGTTGTATATTTTTAATAACAGATCTTGATGGCGTCAAATTTTTAGTTATCAGCAAGAAGGAGTTAAATGGTTATGGAACATTCATCAGAAAATTACAGGTGGTCTATTAGGAGATGAAATGGGCTTAGGAAAAACTGTTCAGATTATTGCATTTCTACATGCTCTTAATTATAGTAGAGTAGTTTCGAAACATGGGAGGTATGATTTTACTCTGCATGTTCTCTTTGAATGCTGCTAAAATCACTGTGTTTTTTTATAATGCAGGTACACTGGACTTGGTCCAACGATAATTGTATGTCCTGCCACTGTGATTCACCAATGGGTACAACATTTTCACGAATGGTCACCAGAATTTCGAGTAGCTGTTCTACATCAATCAGGAAGTTACACAGGTAAATTCTAAAATATTTGGCCATTGAGTTGTTTATTATTGAATTCCGTAGGTAACAAGACTAAATTCATCAAAGAAATGAATAAGGAGAAAGCAATACTCTTAACAACATATTTGGGAGTGTTAAAGTACAAAGGTGTAATGAAAGAATTAGATTGGCATTACATAATTCTTGATGAGGGTCATAAAATTCGTAACCCCAGTGCAAAAGTTAGCATAGCTATTAAAGAGTTTCACACTCCACATAGGATTATGTTAACAGGAAGCCCCATGCAGAATAATTTGCAAGAACTGTGGAGTTTGTTTGACTTTATTGTACCAGGAATGCTAGGTGCATTGCCTACATTTATGGAACATTTTGCTAATCCAATTATGCAAGGTGGCTACATGAACGCAACTCCAATGCAGGTAAATGCAATTGCAGCATTCTTATGCATTGTAAAATATTTTGAACTTCACAGGAAGCAACAGCTCTCTCCATGGCTACTGCACTGAAAGACATGATCACACCATATCTTTTACGAAGAGTTAAAAATGATGTTAAGAAACTCATTTCTTTGCCACCTAAAAGTGAGCAGGTTCTCTTTTGTTCACTTACTGATGAACAGCGAGATTTATACAAAGGATACTTACTTGTAAGGTAAAAATGTGCTAGTATCAGGCATAATGAATGCATTTTATTGTTACAGAGCGAACATGTTAGTATGATAGTTGGCCGAGGAGGTAAAAATTGGTTTTCACAGAATCAGATGAAGGCAAATATGTTGATGGCAATAACAACTTTGAGGAAGATATGCAATCATCCTGATCTGTATTTAGGGGAGTTCAATGAAAATAATCACATTGTGAGTAAACCCTTGCAAAGCTGTACAAGAAATGGTTTGTTTTGGCATTTAATATTCACCATCTTTAGGATCTATCAATCACAAAAGATATTGGTCGGAAATTAAGAAGAGTTGCCACTGTATATATGATAAATGGCATTAACAAAGCTGCAAAGTAATATATTTTAAGATACATTTTAGTTTGCTTATATTGTTATAGTAATAATTAAAGCATGCTTGTCTGCAGATGATGTATATACACCATAAAGCTAAGGAAAATGTGGCAGTACAAGCATTTTAGATAGCTGAAATTAGTTTTTTGTTTAAAACTTTGTCATCATTTCATATTTGTAACTAATATTTGGATTTTAAATCAGTGCTAGTTCCTTTTTTCACCTTTTATCAGGTAACTAATCCATTAATCATAATAATAAAACATTTGTCTGTGATCCTACTTCCAAACTTTTATTTTTGCCGAAGCCAAATGCCAGCATTTCAACCACCTAGCGTCCTTCTTCCGTAGCTTAACAAGTATGACTAAATTGGGAAAAGAATTTGTTTCTATTACATTTTTGACTTTACTATTGAGATAAGTGGGTTATCCAAGGGTGTGAGATCCATATTTAGCAGATGGTTAAAATTGCATTTCATGTGTCAGCCTCTACTGGGTTCAAGTTAATGCGTGTTGACGGTTTTATGTTCTTGTTGTTGGTTGTATTAAATTTATGACCTGTCTCAATATTATGTTTGTTAGGGTCGATTTTTCTCCATGTCATTTGTTTACCATACTTATGCTCTTTGTATGTACTTTTTTGGGCAGTTACAGCATCTAATTTCTTAAGTTCCAGATTTATTTAACATGTCTTCTTTAAACAAGGTCCAGGTTATTACCAAAAACAAGATTTATATTAAATTTTAAAAATTAATTGAAATTGCATATTTCATTTATATTGGTGCTTGTTTAATAACTTACTGATCACTGTCTGTGTCTGTTTAAGTTGGCTAAATTATAAATATATGATAGCTCATTTTTATAATTTTCTGTGAATAGTAATCTAGGTATCAAACTATTAAAGATGGCCAAAAATTAAGGTTGGAAGTAGGGTCGTAGACAAGTGTTTTATTATTATTATTATTTAAAACTTCTAAAAAAACTCTGCTATTCATCATAACCAATTAATTATTACATATTTTATTACAAAATTTAATTATACCGGCATGAACTGAGGAATAAAATACAGTAAAGACCCGGACTATCCGGATTATCAAAAAAATTAAAAGAGGCATTGAATAAGAAGGCAAGTCACAAAACATATAATTCAATTTAAAAAGTCTGTAAATTTTGCTTGTCGACATTTTATTTGTTTAGCTTCCATTGCTCGTTATTGCATTGACATAAATGTGTATAATGTTGCTAGTTTAGTTCTATTTTCTCAGTCCATTGTATACAAGTGTTAAAGCTGCTGTTGGCCTTTTTATGTTTTACTTTTGGTTTATTCCTCATCTGAAATGCTGTCATCACTATGTAGAGGTAAAAGGTCGTCATCTCTAACGATTCAATCATTAAGTTCAAATTTTGTATGTTGATGACTATCAGTTATTAATTATTTCAGCCATCTGCCAATTTCAATAAGTTCCTGTTGGTTGTCAAAGCAATCTTTCTTTCACACCAGATAGTAGGAGGTCATCTGAATTGTTTTCGGATACTAGAAGAGTTGCCGTGGATGATGTATTATTAGTGAAATAACAAAGTATTTTTTCTAACTTTTCCTTATCGCACTTTATACTAAGGGTCCAGTGGTAAAAAAAGGCATCTTGCACCGTTAAAGTAATATTTTTCAAAATCTCAACTACCAAAAAACTTTTCCAATAGTAAAGTTTGATTAGACGCATGGCAATCTGGTCTATTGCCTGAAGTAACAGGGTTCATGTAGACGGCAAAAACATGATTGTCAGTTGCACCTCTGGTACATAACTGGGTGCATTGTCATTTAATAAGAATAGAGTGAAAGCCATCAATACATTTTTTGGTGAATAGTACTCAACCTGAATATTAACTTTTTCAAAAGCTCTGACAATTTTAAGTTTACTAATAACCGTCATTTTGAGTTTTGGAGTACCATCACCATTGGTATGAATGAGGCTGAACCACTGTAGCCAATTTACCTTTATGAAATTTAATTGTGATAATAACTAGAAATGGTGATTGAACAAAAAATAGCTGTTTTATTATTTATAACTGCTGACTTACTGATGTCATACACCACTTTTTAACCGACACAAAATTTCCTGGTTTTTGCTAAGTATGTATGTTTTATGTGCTTATTTAGTCACCATATTATCAATTTTGTCCAGATTACTTAGGGTTCAGATTAGCGAGTCCGCACTGGTAAATAATTCATTATAAGTTATTCTTTATTGTTAAACATTGGGGATGTATGTATGTGTGTACAGCATTAACAGGCCTTTTAGACCCATAGTTTGACAATTTGTCTCTGTTGTTCTCTATTTCTAGCCTTTACTTTCTAATTTCTAACACCTTTTTCACCCAAKTCGTTTAACAATGCACTTAATTGCCATGCCTTTGGTCGATCTTGCCTTCTCCTTATTACTKTTCCCAAACACACTTTCTACACCATTTGGTCTTCTGCCATTCTTTCTACATCTCCTAACCACCATATTCGTTGCACTTTTATAAACTGTGTTGTTGACTTCTTTCCGTACAGACCCTGTAGTTCAAGGTTGTTCTATCTTTCCAACAGTTCTTCTCTTCTCCCACCAAGTATTTTCCTAAGCATTTTCTGTTCCCAATTTATATGTATCCACGATATTCAATACCCAGGTTTCATATCCATATGTCATCATTAGTCATAGTATTGTTCTGTGTACATGTAATTTCGCTTACTGTGAATCAGTTTGTAATTTCAAAAAACTGTTTCAACTCCCTACACATTTATCACCTTTTTTTTTGCATGTACTTTGTCTTATCTTAACAAATTTCTAATCCTATTGTTTTTTTGCTTCTGTTGCAAATTGTTTTTGCTCTCTTTTTGTGAAGTGGAATTGTTACACTTTCCTTCCATATTTCTGGGATTTCTACTTGTTGCCATATTCTTAGGATTAATTTGTAGGTATCAGCTATTAATTGTTCTTCCCCCTATTTTATTAATTCAGCCGCTATTCCACTGCCCCAGGAACTTTTAGCTGACTTATTATTTTCTCAACTTCAATTTTTGTTGCTCTAGGAATGCTTGTCTGGTTCTCTCTCCTGTCTTTCTCATTTTTGATTTTGTCCTTTTCAGTGTTATCGCCACTTAAGACTTTTTCAAAATGCTCATTTCACCTTTCTGTTATCTTTTTTTATCTTCAGTTAATTTGCCTTCCTTATTTTTACAACACAGAAATCCTTGACTATATCACAACCGCTATTCTTTAAACCCTGATAGAAGTTTTTTTATTCCATTCCTCTTGTATGAATTTTCAAAATCCTTCAATTTATTTTTTGATAACCTTTTTTTGTTTTCGTATAAATGTTCTTGTTTTTGGCCTTCTCCTCCATGTAAGTCTTTGTATCCTGTTCTGAATTTGTTTGGATTAGTTTCTCAGAGGCTTTTTGTCTTCTTTTATTGCATTCTTTATCGATCTAGCCCTCTCTTTTGTGTTCATGTCCTTTTATTAAAACTTCTTCTGCTGTTTTCTTAATTTTGTTCTCTAAATCTGTCCACTGCTCATTTGTAATTTGGTTGCTACTGTTATGTGTCCACTCTTTAATATTTCAACATTTAATATTTTTATAGTTTGGTATAATTTGTGGAACTCTTCTGTAATCTGCTAGGGCATTTTATTTTTGTTGTTACTGGTTCCTGGATTATTTAACTAATGAAAATGCTTATTTTGAAACGTTTCGACCCCTTTACTAGTACTAGCCTATGATCCGAATCTATTTCTATTCCTCCATATATCCTTACATCCTTGATATCGCTAGCAAATTTTTGTTGTGTTACTACATGATCTATCTAATTCACTATTTTGCGGTTAGGTGCTTCAAAGGTTCCCAAATGGATCTGCTTGTGTTTTCATAGTTTTGCAATTTTCGCCTGCTGCAAACCCTCTCACTTTTGTACCATTCTCATATGACAGGTCGTGTAAGCTAAATTTTCCAATCGCGGTTTGTACCTTTCTTCTTTTGTGTTGAAGTCCCCACATTTAAATTGATTTTGCTTTTTGGAAAAAAGAATTTAATATATCCTTGTTTGTATTTTTTAATGTGTGACTTTGGATAATCTGAAAAATATATGTAACAATTGTTTTGTAACCTTACAGCACGAGTTAGATGACTCAATCCCATTTGAAGAACACTTTGGCTACTACAAACGCTCAGGTAAAATGGTGGTAGTATCAGCCCTTTTAAAGATCTGGAAGAAACAAAACCACAGAGTTTTACTCTTCACACAGAGCAGGGCCATGATAACAGTATTTGAAGAATTTTTGCAACAACAAGGCTACAAATATTTGAAGATGGATGGCAGCACATCAGTTGGTTCGAGGCAACCGTTAATCAACAAATTTAATCTAGACCCTTCCTACGATGTCTTCTTGCTTACTACAAGAGTTGGAGGTTTGGGAGTTAATCTAACTGGTGCTAATCGTGTGATAATATATGATCCTGATTGGAACCCAGCAACAGATACACAAGCAAGAGAGAGAGCTTGGAGAATAGGGCAGGAGAAGGAGGTTACTATTTACCGATTACTTTCAGCGGGCACTATAGAAGAAAAAATGTACCAGCGTCAAGTTTGGAAACAACTGTTGAGTAACAAAGTTCTAATAGATCCGAAAACACAAAAGTTTTTCCGTTCATCTGATTTACATGATCTGTTTTCATTACAAGAACAAAGTAATACCGATCCTGAGACTGCAAACATTTTTCAAGAATCTCGTATCAGAATGGAAGCTAAGATCAAGGAAAAGGAAGAAACAAAAAGAAACAAGAAGCACAAAGTCAAAGATACCAAAGTGATGCAATTTTCTGAAGATAAAATTCAAGCCATGAAGAACTTAGCACAACAAATAGCTAAGAGCCTAAATTCGCCTCCGAAGTCGGAACCCAAGAAGTCATCATTTCAAAAAGAACTAGAGGAGGAAAGGCAAAAGAAACTTGAAGAAAAGGAGCATCTTAAGACACTGACACCTGTGGAACTTCGAGAATATAATAGGAAAAAACTTGAAGTGACTGATGACAGTCACATAAACAAAATTGATGACTGTGATACTGCCATCAGTTTCTCTAAGGCCCTGGAAGTTACTGAAAAGACTTCAAAACTGTACCATAACTTAAATTCCAGTAAATCTGTGGGAAATGAAGGTGAACAATATGAAAAGTTGATAGAGACAGTTGCAGATGAGAAGGAGAAGAAGAAGAAGAAAGGGACTTGTAGCAAAATTGATACGTCAGGGAAGGTAGATGGGGAAGTTGTTGAAGGTCTTGTGAAAAGTGAAACTAAGAAAATTAAGCATAAGGATAAAAGGAACCAGAACGAGAGTTCACAGAATGACTATGTTTTAGAGAAACTCTTTAATAAAAAAGGTAAGTTACTTACAACATAAGAGGGTATTATGTTTAAAAAATGTTTCTTGGCACACAACGACCGAAGAGAAGTCTATAAAAATTAAATTTCCAGAATATCTTTTGCAAACGACCTCTAGCTTAAAAATTTAGAACCATGATTTGTTAAGTATTCTTTTTTTTGCAGGTGTTCATACCGCTTTGCAGCATGATACGATTGTGCAGGGCTCCTCCTCAACCGTAAATAAGGTAAAAATTCACTATGAGGCACAACTAAAGACAGATTTGGCTCTGCAAGCATTAAGAAAATCCAGATTAAATAGTTGGCAGTGGTAAAATGCTAGTATTAAGTGTTTTATTTTTTATATTGAATGTTATTAATAAACAGTATTAAAATATGTGTGTCTTTATTTCAAGTGATCGTTCATCCACTCATTGTAAACATAATTTTAGTGTTTGCATAGTTACAGTTACAATGGAATTATGTAGCTACATAAATGCTCTCCCTACCACAAACCTTTGTTGCTGTTGGCGATGAAAGATGCAAGAAGTTTGCTTTAACCTTCCATAAATCATGCATGCACCCATGCCTTACTTTCTTAATTTCAGAAAAGGATTATAAAGCTTCTCAGCATTCCTGAACCCATATGTAATTAAAGTTTTTCCAGAAGGACTGAGTTTTCTCCGTGTTGTTATAAAACTCAGGCGTGGTTAGCTGTTTACCTGAAAGGTGCAGCAAGACCATCAATGTTACATTGCTTTATTAGGTGATCTGGGCAGGACATTCCACACTGTGGCAGCTTTTTCTAAAGCATTTTTTTATTATGCTACGCGTTTACTTGTCGCGAGACCTGGGCTCGGCCACACTCAGTGGAGAAGGGTCGGGGTACTTAAATCTTTATAAAAAAAATTAAATTTACCCTTCAGAGTCTTAACTATTTCTATTATTTTTAAAATTGGGCGCCAGGTAGGTTTATGGAATTTTTCTTTCTCAAGCCTTGACACTATCTCGCTTCAACCCCTACCAGGTTAGATGAAATGCAATTTTACAAGATTTACAACGCAGATAAAAAAAGTATATAATGATACCACTAAGTCAATATACAAGATGATGTGTATTTGCAATTTACAAGAAATGGGATCCAATTGCACACGTTGCTTAGTTTACTTGTCAAAATATTATTTATCTGATTAATATGGACTTGTCTAGCTCTCGGGAGGCAAAAAAAAAGAACGATGGCTTAATAAGGAAAATATTAATAGAAATTTCAGAATTATCCGCGACGTGCCGCTGCGATGCTCGTACTGGCCAGACGTAACAGCGCGAACGTTCTGTAGCCTAATTAGGACAACGCGTATAGTAATCGTATAAACAGAAATGGGCTCCCGTCGGCGTAAACAAGAATCTATCACAAAATATTGAGGTTTAACAAAAGAGACAAGAAAAAAAAACGCAACTATTCAACGTATAACAAGTGATCAAAGCTAGGTACAATTTCAATTGATTAAATGATTGATCTTTTTAAATGATCACAAAATAAAGAAGCAAAAGAAAATCACAACAATTCTAACGGCAATCTTTAGCAACTAAATATCCTTGCTCACGAATCCTTCAGCTAATCAGGACTCCTTCCAAGAGAATGTTCGAAAATCACAAGGAAACACCTTCGTAGCGTGACACAGGTAAGTACTTTTCCCTTATTAAATTTTCAGGTAACAATTTCCAGTATTCAGTATGACGTCGATAGGAGGATCAAAAAAAATATCGGGAACAAGCACGTAGGCTTATCTAACCCGTCCCACAAAACCCTACAACATTCAAGGTATGAAAGAAAGATGAAATGAAAATGTTTGTAACGTTACCTTAATCGCTAAGGGTTTCCAAATAAAATCCAATATCAAAATTCAACGACAATCGCACGCCTATGATGGTGCTCAAACGATCCCGTTTCCGGTAGGAGAAATTAACAACAACAATCCAACAGTTACTTCTCCAGTTCGCTAACAATGAATTCAGTCCACTGAAGAATTCCACAATATCCCCTGGATATCTTGGTTGCAATTCAGTTAGCGTTGATGTTTACACCATCCGGGCAAGAACTCAAGTCGCTTTTTCTAGTGTCAATTTTGACATTTTTTTTTTTTCGCGGAAAAATGTTACCAAGAGCCAGTTGCAATGCATACTAGTTTTTTTTTCTAGTGTCAATTTGACACGTAACAACCCCACCTTACCTTAATAAAAAAAATATACTTAATTTTTTTTTACTTCTCTTCCGACAATGTCTTATCCGGCTTCAAATCCTTCACATGCCAATTCCCTAAACTCTTTCCCTTATCATTCTCCAACTCATATACATTAATCCCTAATTTCTTCCTTATTCTAAATGGTCCTCCATACTTTGGTCCAAGCTTTGCAGCATAATACCTTCCAGCATCAGAAAGTTTGTGCTCTCTTTTCCAAACCTTATCACCTTCTTCATAAGTTACCGGTCGTCTTCTAAGATTATACTTTTGCTTTGTTCGTTTATAAGCCTCTTCCAAAACTCGCTTAACATATTTCCTAAGTTGTTGTAGTCTACCACTTCGGTTTTTCACTTCTTCGTGTGCTTCTACCGTTTCATTTTCATGCCCTCCAATTTCCTGTCTATGTCTTACTTCTTCGTACTCTTTCCCATCTGTGATCATTTCCATTCCAAAGTTTACGTAGTATGGTGTTTGACGTAACACTTCGTGTTTTGCTGTGCGATAAGCGCAACCCAATTCAGCTAAATGAGTATCCCACTCTCTTTGATCTTCCTCGATATAGGAAGCAATCATAGTTTTTGTTACTCTGTTAAGTCTTTCGACTGGGTTATTCTGAGGATGATACAGTGCATTGTACATGCTCTTCACATTATAACGTTTCAAGAACTGTTTGAATTCTTTGCTGGTGTATTGCTTCCCATTATCACAAATGATAAATTCAGGCACTCCGAATAGTAAAAAGACGGATTCCTCTATAGCCTTAATAATTGGAGGAGATGTGGCGCGCTTTAATGGAAAATGCAGACAAAACTTACTGAAACAGTCAGTTACACTTAAAATATACATGTAACCTTTTTTACTTTTGGGAAAAGGCCCAATTAGATCTGTGCTGATCATTTGCCAACATCGACTTATTTGTGGCCTACTGCCCATCTCTCCAGCAGGTCGTCGTTGTTCCGGTTTCATCTGAGAACATATCTTACATTTGTTCACATATTTCTTAACATCTGCTTGCATCTTAGGCCAATAATGAGAGGTAAGTATTCGCTGATATGTTTTGTAGATGCCTAGATGACCACCTCGAGGACTATCATGGTAAATTTCCAGTAATTTCTTTCTCTCTTCCTTTGGCACTACTTTCTTCCAAGGTTCTTCGTCTCCGTACATCTCCGGGAATTTAACCGATACGTACTTATATAATATATCATCTACAACTCTCCAAGCTGGGTACTTACGTGGATTATTCGTTACCAACTCGCGCATTTTATTATACCAAGGATCCTTCAATCCGTTCTCCTGTTCAAGCACAATATTGTCCAATGTAGGGACTGCTCGTGATAAACAATCTGGAACTACATGCTCACCTCCTTTTCTATGAATCAGTTGAAAATCAAACTGTTGTAGGCGTAACGCCCATCTTCCAAGTCTACCCTGTGGGTCTTTAAGATTATCCAACCACAGTAAGCTGTAGTGGTCCGTTATCACTGTAAATCTAACTCCTTCCAAGTAGCATCTTAGTTTTTCAATAGCCCATATAACGCTAAGACATTCTCGTTCAGTAGTAGTGAACTTTCTTTCGTTTGGCGTCAAGGATCTGGATAGATAGCAAATAACTTTTTCTTGGCCATCAATATTTTGCGTTAATACCGCTCCCAGGCCGTAAGCACTTGCATCACACTGCAATATGAAAGGATATTCAAAATTTGGACAAGCCAGAATTGGAGCTTTTACCAAGGCATCCTTTACATCTCGTAGAGCTTTATCGCATTCAGGTGTCCATTGAAATTTGATTCTCTTTTTAGTTAAACGAGTGAGCGGTGCCAACTTGGTAGAAAAATTGGGTATAAATTTCCTATTCCAAGACATCATTCCTACTATACGTCTAACCTCACGAACGTTCCTAGGCGTTGGAATATTTAAAATTGCAGAGACTTTTTCTGGATCTACATTCAAACCTGCTCGATTAACAACATATCCCAGAAATTTCAGCTCCTCCCTAGCAAACACGCATTTATCATGCCTCAAGGTAAGTCCAGCATTCTTCAGCCGTTTCAAGACCTCAGCTAGAGTCGACAGGTGAGTATCGAAGTCTGGAGTTGCTATGATGATATCATCAAGGTAAGTAAACGTGAATGGTTCCAATCCGGGACCTAGAATTTTGTCAACCAAAGATTGACAAGTAGCTGGCGCACCATGAAGACCAAACGGCATCCGTGTGAATTGATAAAGACCTCTACCGGGAATTGTAAAGGCAGTATATTTTTTGCTCGATTCCTCTAAAGGTATTTGCCAATATGCATATCGGATATCCAAACTAGTGAGATATCGACAGTTGCCCAACTTGTCCAAAATAGAACTGATAAAAGGCAAAGGATAAGCTGATCTTTCCGATACCCGGTTCAATTTTCGAAAATCGACGCAGAATCTGTAAGTATTGTCTTTTTTAGGTATCATAAGAATTGGAGAGCTCCAGCTGCTGTTACTTTTTTCAACAACACCAAGTTCCAGCATGTGATTTAGTTCTTCATCTATTAGCTTCTGCATATACGGGCTCACACGATAATACTTAGTTCGTATTGGCGGACTGGTTGTGATGATTTTATGTTCGATTTCTTTAGTACACCCTAAAGGTATATCCTTGATTGATTCAAAATATTCATTAACAACAGTATTCAGTTGTTTGCGCTGTTCTGTTGTTAATTCCGAGGCAGCTTTTACAGTTTTTGTCTCCGTGCTAAACAAATTGGGATTCGATTTTGAGGAAAAATACCATTCTCCTTTCCGCAAATCCGGTATAACTCCCATTCTTATCCAAAATTCAGTTCCGACTATCATCATGTGACGAATTTCCGGTACGACATTTACACGAAAAACTTTAACTTTATCCTTTAATTTAAGTGGTAAGTTAACTTCCCCTATACATGACAACTGACTGTTATCTCCTAACACACACGATGAAACATCTGTTTTCAACAACTCGAATCCTAAATTTTTAACTAAAGACCACCCTGATCCTCCTAAAAATACTTTATTTGCTCCCGAATCAAGTAAGGCATAAATTTTAATACCACAAACGTCTACTTTAATATGAGGACACTCACTATCATCATTTTGATGTAATATGAAATCTAATACAGGTTTATTTCTAGCATACATTTCCAGTTCGGTATGATGAAAATACTGGTCAGCACTTTTAATCAGTGGAGTCAGTGACTGACCGGTTACTGGCTCCTTCTTCCGTTTCCCTGCGGATTACACTTAACGCAAGAAACAGTAGTGTATCCCAATTCTCCACATCGATAACAATGAATTCTTTTTGGACGCGTGCACTCCCTAGCTAGATGTCCTTCACGATCACAATTGTAACAATTTCTTGTACGCATCGTAATATTTCGGGGTGAAACTACTTCAGAAAATCTAGAACTATTTCGTCTCTCTCTGCTCATAGATCTATTTCTCTCTGTACTCCTATTCCTGCTATTCGATCTTCCATACTGATGTCTTGATCTTGAACTTTCTCGTGAATGATACGGATAAGGAGATCCACTTCGAGATTGATATGCGACATTAGTTATTTCATTTCCAGAATGTCTATATGATGCTTCCCTATTCCTGCTATTGCTTCTTCTGTGAGATGTTGGCAGATCTAACCGTACATTCCTCAGATCTTTCGCTAGTTCATCCCTTGTTGATTCGTTAAACTCTACATTGTTTACTTTCTTGCTGCTAGCACTACCATAGGCTAAATCTGCTTCTAAATCTGCATAATTAGATTTCCTCGGTGCCACATAATTTTCAATGGATTCACGATTGGCCTCAATAGTTTTACAAAGACGAAGCAAATGTTCTAACGATTGAACTTCAACTACTCCTAGTTGTTGCTGATAAAATGGAAGTAAATTTTTCCTGACAATCTTCAAACGAATTTCTTCCTTAACTGAGCAAGGCATCCTATTAAACAACGTATCCATTGTAGCCAGATAGATTCCAACAGTTTCGTTATCGCCTTGTGTTCGCTTCTTAATTAATTCCCACAACTTATCGCCATAATCTTGCTGTAAAAATTCCTGTTTTAGTTTTTGGCACAACTGTTCCCAGTTGTTAACAGTTTTCCTGACTGATCTATACCATACTAATGCTTTTCCTTCTAATAATTCGACTGCACCGTAGAATAGTTCTTGATAATCTACACCACGTGCTAAACTTAACTCTTCTGCTCTTTCTATAAATTCATTAACACCCATGCTTCCTTTTTCCCCAGAGAAATGAAGTTGCCATTTGTAAATTGGAGTTTTCTTTATACCTTTTGATGCGGTATTCGTAAAGTTTTCTTCCATGCGAGGATTAACTACTTCTTGTCTGGGTGTAGACGTTCCTGCTGCACTACTCAATTGCGGATCAAGAGACGTATAATCTTCTTCATCATCTTCGGCTGCTGTGGCTGCTTCAGATTGTCGTGTTTTAAACTGCTCCAATAATTCCTCATAATCTACCATGTAATTACCTGCCTGTTGTAATAGAGTTGATTTCTGCTGGGTCTGTGCATCATCAGTAGGTGTTATGCGCTCTAAACGCTTGAGAACGTGCACAAGTTTGGCTTCGAGTCTTCGTTGTTGACTTACGCTAGTTAAGGGAACGAGTAGTTTACGAATTAAATCAAGTTTTGTAGTACACGAGTCTAATTCACTTTTCGAATCTCTTTTA